>OZ005740.1:144231215-144312559 GCA_963930735.1 Dioctria linearis | reverse complement strand
TGAAGATTTACCCGATGTAAACTTTCAGAGATAGAGGTCGGCCTAGAAAAAATTTTGTAAGAGAGCGAATAGAAAGGGTGTAATAGTAAGATCACGTAGGTTTGGAGGCATAAGAAGAACACACAAAAGAATCTTATAGTTTTTATAGTAAAGGCGCGAAAAAAAATAATAAAGTTAAAAAAAAATTAGTAAAAAGCGAAACGATCGGTTTTTTGTTTGCCTCGGTTTTTTGAAAGAACGATTCCCTTGGAAAAGACGGCGTAAAACCGCTACCTTTGTTGGACCATTTTTCCACCTGCTGAGGAGATTTTGTTTGATTTTTGGCTCGTACGTCGCGTATAGCGCTTATCTGGCTAGAAGATCTGCTTGCCAGGTCATCTGTTAGGCCCCGTCTCAGAAGCCCCATCAGCTAAGATACTGCAGAATCAGGAAGCCAAGCTTTATCACGGCTAACTGCGACCTTCAAGGCTCCTGTCCAATTACGCTGGAACCACGAATGGGAACAAAAAGGTAAAGTTTATAAGAAGTATTAACCATATTAGACTGGCATCGGCTCGGCCATCTAGCAATAAACAAAAAATTGTAACAATATCATCCACTTCAAGTCGGGCATCATGCATGTCATGTAAGGGGTTCATCCTCTTTTTGCATGCCCCCCAGTTTTTGAAAATGACACCAGCCAGTCGATTGAGCTTTGTACGCAATAATAACTTGTGTTTTAATTGTCTCAAGACTGGTCACAGCAGCAGCCTGTGCATACTTCGAGGATGTACAAAATGCACCAAAAAAAACAATACGCTTGTACATCTAGAACCATCAGGGAAGCCAGAAAAATCTGATGTCAAATCACCAAGAAGCTCATCTTCGGAACATGTACTGTTACAAAAGGCTGATACACCAGGTTATCAACCAGCCCATAATAGCAACACTCACAAACCAAAAACCAAGAAGTTATGTTCTCCTGTACACAGCCATTGCCAAACTCATATCTGACAAGGGAGACACAATAGAATGTAGAGCCATTCTTGACTCAGGCTCTCAAGTAAATATAATAACAGAAAGAGTTATTAAGAAACTAAACTTGACACCAAGTTCAGAAAGAATCGAATCACCATGACATGGTGTCGGAAATAAGAAAGGAAGAGTCCAACATTAGGTTAATTTGGGTTAGAGTCCACAATGAACAAATATGCAACAAGAGTAGAAGCCTTTGTGCTGGCCAAAAATAATCGCGCCACAACCAAAACAGTCAATTGACATCACTGAGTGGGACATACCTAAAAATGTCAGACTTGCCGATTCTAAATTCAACATAACCGACTCAATTCATTTGCTTTTGGAGCAGAGTTTTATTACAACCTACTGTCCATTGGACAAATCAAGTTAGCAAATAATCTTCCAATGCTACAAAATACTGTTCTTGGATGGGTATTGACAGGCAAGATCGATCAGATTGAAACATCTGCACCTACATGTGGTATATATTCAGAGGACGAACAAACAGATCAATTTGTTCAAAGATTTTGGAACTTGAAGAAGTTTTCACGTATTCCAATTTGCTCGTGTAAAACTGTGTTTTGAATTAAATAGTTCGCGCGCGAACTATTTAATTCGAAAGCATAGTTTTACACGAGCAAATTGGAATACGAGAAAATTGATACGAGAAAATGGCTTTACGAGAAAGTTGATACGAGAAAATGGCTCTACGAGAAAATTGATACGAGTAAATTGACTTACGAGCAATGTTCCACGAGAAAATTGATACGAGAAAATTGATACGAGAATATTGGGGGGAGCGCTAAAATTGACTGGTATGCAGCCTTACCAATGGAACTTCATACAAGATGGCTTAGTTGCAGGACCACTCTGTCAACCTTAAAATAATGTTACATTTCCCAGGCACGTATTTGCAAAGGAAGTTTCAAGGCATATGCAAGTCCAAGTGTTCTCAGATGCCTCAGAAAAGGCCTATGGCGCTGCACTTTATATCCGATCGATCAATACAAATGGCAGCAATTATTGTGAGACTATTATGCGCTAAATCTCGCGTAGCACCACTACAAAAACAAACTGTTCCTCGTTTGGAACTATGTGCAGCTCTAGTGGCAGCCGAACTTGCAAACCGTGTAAGGAAGGAACTGAAGTGGGAAGAAGTACCAACCTATTTCTGGTCAGATTCGGAAATAGTGTTATCATGGATAACTTCATAATCCACATCATATCAAACATTTGTTGCTAATCGGATTGGTGCAATTCAAGAAGTAACCATAGTGGCACAATGGCATCATGTGGGATCAAAGGATAATCCAGCCGTTATACTCTCCAGAGGGCTGAAGCCAGACAATTTAGAAACATGTCATCTTTGGTTCTACGGGCCAACATTCCTGCACGGAAGTGAAACCGTATGGCCTACAGCTTATCAAACAAAGATTGAGTGTCAGTTAGCCCGCAATAACTACAGCAGAAGATATATCTAGGAATGCCAAAATTTCAGTCAATTCACGGATCAGATTGAAACATCTGCCGCTACATGTGGTATATATTCAGAGGACGAACAAACAGATCAACTTGTTCAAAGATTTTGGAAACTTGAAGAAGTTGCTGCAGCAAAGGACAAATTCACTCAAGAAGAAAGGCGATGTGAAACCCACTTCACGCAAACAGTCCGCAGAGATGACAGCCGACAATTTATTGTTAATTTACCATTTCGTGAGGAATCAACAAAATTGGGCGAGTCCAGAAACATGGCATTGAACAGATTTCTCGTTTTAGAAAGAAGATTGGCCAAAGATGCAGCCTTAAGGTCTCAGTATGTGGAATTCATAATAGAGTATTTTGATCTCTTGACACATGAACGAAGTAAATGGCGATAGCATTCAATCGCCCCATTACTTCCTTCCGCACCATTGGGTTCTAAACCCGATAGTAGCACCACTAAATTAAGAGTAGTGTTCGATGCATCGATGAAGACGTCATCTCAATTGTCTTTAAATGATATCTTGTGCGCAGTACCATCAGTTCAAAGTGACTTATTTTCACTACTGCTGCGGTTTCGGCTACCACGATTCGTATTCACTGCAGACATTCAAAAGATGTACCGACAGATACTGCTGGACGAAGCCGACCTGAAATATCAGCTAATTTTCTGGAGAAATGATCCAAGAGAATCACTAAAAATTTACCGACTATGTACAGTCAATTATGGTACTCGACCGGCACCTCATCTGGCAATAAAATGCTTTCAGAAATTGGCTCAAGAAAATACCGTGAGATATCCGTATGGTGCCGAGATCCTGAAAAATGACTTCTATGTGGATGATTGCATTACAGGATCAGACAGTTTGCCGATAGCCATAATAATGCAGAAGGAACTTACAAAACTTCTACAAGGCGCAGGTTTTCGATTGAGAAAATGGTGTGCCAATCACGCCCAATTGTTGCAAGGCGTTCCACCAGAGGATCAAGAAATAGACCTTGACTTCGAAAACAGCACGGAAGAAAAGATAAAGACGTTAGGACTAACATGGCTGCCCAAGTCAGATCAATTCAGAATTAAAGCACTAACTAACAAAGGATCCAGGATCACTAAAAGAATATGCACTTCTGACATCACCAAAATTTCGACCCTTTAGGTGTATTTGCACCAGTAGTATTCACCGCTAAGATCTCTACCCCACAAATTTGGGAACTAAAAATGGTATCACCTAATATTCTCGTAGCAATTTGCTCGTATCAATTTTCTCGTACGACATTTTCTCGTATCAATTTCCTCGTGAAGCCATTTTATCGTAACAATTTTCTCGTAAAGCCATTTTCTCGTAAGTCAATTTGCTCGTATCAATTTGCTCTTAAGGCAATTTACTCGTATACAATTATCTCGTATGCAACCTTCTTAACATTTTACTACGAGTATTTAATTGCAAACAACAATTACAAAAACAAGGTCATGTATTATGTTAACAGTAAATTGAATTAAAGTATAAGAAGTATTTCCTTTATTAAAGAATTCTTATATGTAAATAAAATGATTTGTTTCTGTTTTAAATTAAATACTCATCGAATAATCCAAAACCCGTCTGAACTTATCTTTTGAACTAATTGGTTCGCACGCGCGAGTTTTCTCGTATTCCAATTTGCTCGTGTAAATCTGTGTTTTGAATTAAATAGTTCGCGCGCGAACTATTTAATTCGAAGCATAGTTTTACACGAGCAAATTGGAATACGAGAAAATTGATACGAGCAAATTGATACGAGAAAATGGCTTTACGAGAAAGTTGATACGAGAAAATGGCTCTACGAGAAAATTGATACGAGTAAATTGACTTACGAGCAAATGTTCCACGAGAAAATTGATACGAGAATATTGGGGGGAGCGCTAAAAATTTACTGGGATGCAATGGAAATTCATACAAGATGGCTTAGTTGCAGGACCACTCTGTCAACCTTAAAATAATGTTACATTTCCCAGGCACGTATTTGCAAAGGAAGTTCCAAGGCATATGCAAGTCCATGTGTTCTCAGATGCCTCAGAAAAGGCCTATGGCGCTGCACTTTATATCCGATCGATCAGTACAAATGGCAGAATTATTGTGAGACTATTATGCGCTAAATCTCGCGTAGCACCACTACAAAAACAAACTGTTCCTCGTTTGGAACTATGTGCAGCTCTAGTGGCAGCCGAACTTGCAAACCGTGTAAGGAAGGAACTGAAGTGGGAAGAAGTACCAACCTATTTCTGGTCAGATTCGGAAATAGTGTTATCATGGATAACTTCATAATCCACATCATATCAAACATTTGTTGCTAATCGGATTGGTGCAATTCAAGAAGTAACCATAGTGGCACAATGGCATTCATATGTGGGATCAAAGGATAATCCAGCCGTTATACTCTCCAGAGGGCTGAAGCCAGACAATTTAGAAACATGTCATCTTTGGTTCTACGGGCCAACATTCCTGCACGGAAGTGAAACCGTATGGCCTACAGCTTGTCAAACAAAGATTGAGTGTCAGTTAGAAAGGAAGCGTACAGCCTTGCCCGCAATAACTACAGCAGAAGATATATCTAGTCTGATATACAAAATCAATCATGGGGGATCATTTCGGAAGCTTCAACGCATCATTGCTTATATGATTCAATTTGTAAGGAATGCCAAAATTTCAGTCAATTCACGGCCAAACCATCGCTTCATCACTTGTCGAAAATTAAATGAAGCCTTCTACATCATAATAAGAACCATACAAGAACATGAGTTCAAGGAAGTTATAAAACAATTAAAGAAAGAGCATGAATTTAAACAAGGAAAGTTATCTAAAAGGTCTTACACCATTTGTTGATGACAAATGCATCACCAGAGTGGGCGGTCGTTTAAAGGAATCAGTTCTAGAGTATGATGCAAAATATCCTACGATTTTGCGCTATTCAGATCCGTTAACAAAACTATTGATGTTAACAATTCAGAAAGAGAATCTGCACTCTGGCCCGCAAGCCTTGCTGGCCGATACAAGAAAACGCTTCTGGCCAATAAAGGGAAAGTCAATCGCGAGATCAATTGTTCAGCATTGTGTAACATGTGCAAGAGCCAAACCAAAAAATGTTGATACAGATCATGGGCAATTTGCCTCCCGCAAGAGTTCAACCAGCACGACCGTTCGTTAACTCCGGTGTTGACTTTCGTGGGCCAACCTGGGTACATTACAAAATTCGGGGAACGAGACCTCACAAGGCATACGTAGCTGTTTTTCTGCTGTTTTGCAACAAAGGCCGTCCACTTAGAAATAGTTAGTGACTTGTCAACAGAAGCCTTTATTGGGGCCATTAAGGCGATTCGTGGGCCGCAGAGGAAATTGTAGGAACTTATACTGCGACAACGCAACCAATTTCGGTTGGCGCAAGAAACCAACTACGCGAATTGTCTGAGGCCATTCTTTCTAAAGCAGCGAGGGAAACCATAGCAGGAACTTGCTTTAAAAAGAGGAATCGATTTCCACTTCATTCCTCCGAGAGCACCACACTTCGGCGGGCTATGGGAAGCTGCTGTAAAATCCGCAAAAGCATTTACTTTTAAAAGACATCTTCAGCCGGATCTCTAAATTATGAGGAGCTGGAGACACTAATGATCGAAATAGAAGCAATTTTGAACTCTAGGCCGCTAACACAGATATCAAATGACCCTAATGACCTGACTGCTATCACTCCTGGTCATTTCCTTGTAGGTGAACCATTAACGGCACCCATAGATGCAAGTGCCAAGCAATTGAAAACTAGTCTGCTAGCTAGATGGAGGCTAGTGTCTGATATGAAACACGAATTTTGGAGACATATCTAATATTAATGTGCTTATTGGACATAAATTACTTAAAAGTATACTTACGTTTTAGAAATGAAATCGCGTAGTCCGTCCGAGGAGTGCTAGTACCTACGAACATAACTAGTATTAAAGTGATTATTGCTACATAATTTATTTTAAAAGTATACTTACGTTTTAGAAATGAAATCGCGTCGTCCTTCAGAGGAACGCTAGTATCTACAAACATATCTAGTATTAAAGTGATAATTGCTACATAATTTATTTAAAAGTATACTTACATTTTAGAAATGAAATCGCGTCGTCCGTCAGAGGAGCGCTAGTACCTACGAACATATCTAGTATTAAAGTGATAATTGCTACATAATTTATTTAAAAGTATACTTACATTTTAGAAATGAAATCGCGTCATCCGTCAGAGGAGCGCTAGTATCTACAAACATATCTAGTATTAAAGTGTTTATTAGACATAAATTACTTAAAAGTATACTTACGTTTTGAAATGAATTAAACTCGTCGTCCGCCAGAGGGAGTATATTAGTACCTACAAACATATCTAGTATTAAAGTGCTTATTGGACATACATTTTTTATAAGTATACTTACTTTTTTGGAAATGAGTTAAACTCGTCGTCCGTCAGAGGAGCGCTAACACCTACAAACATATGTATTACGAAAGTGCTTATTGAAACATAATTTATTTTAAAATATATTTACTTTTTGATGTTAAATCTCGGCGTCCGTCAGAGGAGCGCTAATACCTACAAACATATCTATTGTTAAAGTGCTTATTGGACATAAATTAATTAAAAGTATACTCACGTGTTGAACTGAATGAATTCGTTGTCCGTCAGAGGAGCGCTGTACCTACAAACATATCTATAATTAAAGTGCTTATTGAGACATAATTTATTTTAAAATATATTTAGCTTTTGATGTTAAATCGCGTCGTCCGTCAGAGGAGCGCTAGTATCTACAAACATATCTAGTATTGATGTGCTTACTGGACATAAATTAATTAAAAGTATACTTACGTTTTGAAATGAATTAAACTCGTCGTTCGCCACAGGAGCGTTAGTAACTACAAACATATCTAATTAATTATTGAGATAAAGTTTTTACGTATACCAGTCTTTTTGAACTGAAATGTTGTCATCCGTCGCTTGGCGACATTAGTATAGCGTAGAGTAATAACCCTAGGATTAAGAGATAAGTCAGTATGAGCTCGCCTTTTAGAGGAATTATTAACGAATGTATTGACGATGTAAGAGTTTGCGATAACCCATGCGTGGTGAGTTAGACTGACTTGCTGTAATATTGCAACTTTTCGCGCATGCCCCCACAAAAAGGGCTTCTCGAGAGACATCCACCACGTTAAATCACAAAGATAGGAGGCGTTTATTGTGCCGATGAATCAATATTCCTGCTAGCCCCATGGTTTTTCTTTAGCTCGAACTTATAGGAATAGGTCGTAATACGCATACCTGTTTATAACATTCTGCGAGGGTGAAATTAAGTCGGAATGATCAGCAAAAGAAAACAGCAAAAAGAGCAAAGAAACTAAACAAAAAAAAAACATTGGTTTAGTAAGCGATGCAGTAGTACGGCCCGACGTCTGCACGACATCTCTAACACTACGGGGGTGATTATAAGAATAAAAATCCAATATGTATTATAATGAATAAACTCATTCAGTATGAATAGATAAAATTAGTTTCTCTCTCCTCAATCCTCTTCCTGACGTTTCTCTCCACTCTCCATAGGTAAAGATAAAGGGACATCGCAAGACAACTGCCAGTGGTGTCATGGGCGGAAGGGAATGGAAACTGGGAACGTAACATCTGATCCTCATGGAGTTCTTCGGGTGAGTGGTGTATGAAGTCTCTTCAGGACGTGTGCGTGCGTGAATTTATTAAGTTCTTGTTTTAAAACTCTTGGTAGTAGACATCTTACAGCGTTTTCGTCAATTTGAGCAAGGCACGATTTCTTTTCTTTTCATGGCAACATGACAGCGCAGGCTTTTTTTTGGTGAACTCACCCCACACTCTCCGCCACCTAGTCGAGGTGCTAGCATACCGACCTGATGACTGCTGTCACGGAGTCATTTGTTAGCTCTGGCAGGCAGTCTGGACTTCACGTCAAACTCAATCACTCATTTCATTATTCCATAACACAAGGCGCAATAGAAGCTCGCATGCTCAATCATTTGCTGACCGAAGAGTGTTCGGTAGGGAGAGAAACCAGTTGCTTGGTGGAAAGAGCTCCTGACGGAACTAGCTATCTAGCTCAGCTTCTCATCCCACTTTGTATGTTCCTTCCGGATGTATGTCCTAATCCGTGACAATAGAGATCTCTTCACTCGCTCTGAGGCGTTTGCTTGCAGCGAGTAAACTGCCGTTCGCAAGTGTTTCACCCAATACTTATGCAGTAATCTGGCGAACTGAGCCGAGCAAAACTGGACGCTATTGTCAGAGACTATCGTTTCGGGGACTCCAAACACATGGAATATTTCTGTTTCAATGAACTGACACACATTGAGAGTAGATGCCATTCTTATAGGTTTGAGAATCGGGAACTTTGAAAAGTGGTCAAGAACTATCAATATGCAGATATTTTCTTTCACTGACCGCGGAAATGGACCTAGAAAGTCGATGTACAGCTTTTGCGTTGTTCTTTCTTTCATAGTCTGGACTCCCATATGTGGTCTAGGAATAATATTGGGGGCTTTGGTCTCTTTACACACGACACAGGCGCCTACGTAGTTTCTGACATCAACTGTCATTCGTGGCCAGTACAGGTGTCTTCTTAGACGTTCCATTGTTTTCCCTATACCTCCAAGAGAAGCTGGTGGCGGATCATGCGCTCTTGAGATAACGTCGGAGACAAGCCCTCGTGGAATCCAAAGCTTCCAAGCTTCTTCTTCCTGAATCGGATCTCCTGTTGTCGGAACCGTCCAAATATAAACGAAACCATCCCTAACGCAAAGAACTGGTAGTATGCCAGATGCTTTATTAACCTTATGCCTCAGCTCTTCATATTCCAACGAGTTGAAATATGGGGAACTAAGGTTAACTTTCGGGCCAGGATTTTCGGTTGTGGACAAGCTGTCGCAATGAGTTCGTGACAGCATATCAGGAATGACATTCAGGCTTCCTTTTCGGTGTTCAATGGTGAAGTCGAAACCCTGAAGCTTCAAACTCCACCGAGCAAGCTTACCGCTGAGATCCTTTTGGGACATCAGCCATATCAAGCTCGCATGATCAGTCACGGCATAAGTTCTATGAAGAGCCGGAACTTCTGTACACTTAAGATTGCAGCTAAACATTCCTGCTCCGTGACTGGGTAATTTCTTTACGCTGAGTTAAACTTTTTCAGGACGTAGGCTATTGGCTTCTCGTGGCCATCGTCATCTAGTTGTTACAGCTTTTCTTGTGAAACTGTCTATGGGGTACTTACAGTCTGAGATCTGACAAGCCGAAGTTATCCACTAGCCACGTGGTGGCGTGTTCCTGCTGTTTATTATTATTCCTTATTTTACTTCTCTTCTTTACAAACTCTTTCACTGTTATATGAAGATGTGGGCCGTGCTCCGGGTGGAGAGCTCACCGTTTTTACAATAAAGAAAAATATAAAAGAACTCCCCTTTTTATGATTTTTTTTTATTTATTTACAACTCAAACACCCAGTGTAAGATTTTTATTTTTGATTTATTATTTATTTTTTTCTCACAAAATTATCTTATACTCAATCTTATTTTCAATTTACTATAACACACAACAGTTAATATTCGATTTTGCTTTGATTTATTATTTTTTTTATATACGCACAAATTTTCCTATATTCAATCTTCTTTTCAATTTTCTATAACACAAAACAGTTAGTATTCGATTTTTCTTTAATTTTTTTTTTTGTACACCGAAATTTTAACTCAAAGCTTGACGCCGAACTTTACTGGGTAGAATTTAAAAAACGACTCCCTGAGGTTTGGGCAAATTGCACCCAGGTACCCATGATCGCTTAAAAAGCTCTTTTTTCTTTTTATTGTTTTCTCACGACTTTGAAAAAACCTACGTGAGAAAATGGAAAAGTTCTTTGATGTGAGCTATATGCATCAATGCAAAACTGTAATCCGATATGCTCTTGTGCGCCCGTCTTGAAATATTAATTTTAAGAGGTCGCGAATAATTTTGATAATTGTATGTATGTATGTACATACAATTAGATTGGATTAAGTAGGTAATGTACGTACGTACATAGTACATATGGAAAAAAAATAAGAAGACACTGTATGTATGTAAGTGGTCATATCGTGTGAGTGGAATGTGTGTCTGATAACAAAATGCAATTTATGCTAAATTGCATTTTGTTATAACATGGGAATGCACTTTTAAATGCATTTTATATTTTGATTGAGATTTTAAATGAAATTAATTTTTATTTTCAGGGTCATTTCTGCGATACATCAATATACTGCATAGGGCAATATATTGATGTATTCACCTTATGGTTGTGATTTAGGGCATTGGTACCTGAGTCACAACATCCCTACCCCCTGGGGAAAAGAAAGTTTTATTCTTTAGAGAAGAAACTTTCTTTCGTGGCCACAAAAAAAATATATATATACATGTATGAATGTAGGTGTACATCATTACATAAAATTACAGGAATAAAGAAAAATATTTTTTTTTTATAGAGCATAGTAGTAGATATAAAAAATGACATTGCCTACTAGCACTTATAATATGTAGTACGTACAATCAATTAATTTTATTTCTATGTTATTATTTTATGTATCTCTTAATAGAAGGAGATATACCATTTGTCTACTTATGTATTATCTAAAAATATTATTAATGTAGTTACATATTTATTTTGATTAGTAGGGATATTAAATAAAAATATGTTTTAATAAAAATCATTCTATTCTAGTCTCTAGGAATGTGTTTTTTTAATACATACATATACATATTACCTAAACATTAGTTATAAATTTTTTTTTTGTTTAGCTCTCTTTTTATAAATTTGTAGTTTCATATTCCTTTCATTATATTATTATTTATTATTATTATTATTATTATTATTATTCCGGGGGATGCAGACAGGACTAACGCCTCTCATCCTGCCACCGCGACCAAGCAGATCTCTTGTGACATTAACCCTAATCGCCCTAGGGCGCCCATTCGAACTTAAGGTCTTTAATGAAACCTATAATGTCCTTGGGGGCCACTTTAGCAACATCCTCAGGCAGTGGAAATGCCTTTCCTAGATGTCTTAGCCTTATGCGGCATAGAGCTTCACAATCACACAGGATATGCTCAGCAGTTTCATCGTCTTCCATACAGAATCGACAGGTCTCATCATCGACCTTACCCATCTTCTTGAGATGGTATCTAAGTGGGCAATGCCCAGTAAGTAGGCCCGTTATGAGCCTTAGTTCCTATCTGCTGAGTTTGAGGAGTTCTTTTGTCCTCTGTTGCGAATACCTTATAAATTGTTTCGCTTGTCTCACCCCCGGGGTGTTTTCCCAGTATTCCTTTTTAGTTCTGTCCTCCCAAAGCCTGATCTGAGCCAAGAGGTGACTCTTTGGGTGTCCAAAGACAGGCTCCGGGCCAATAAACGAAGATTTGTCTCCCTCCTTTGCAAGGCGGTCCGCAATCTCGTTCCCCTTAATGCCTTCATGTCCTGGTACCCATATTAGTGTCACCCTATTTGTCTCAGCCAGTTGCTTCAAGACAGTAAGGCAGTCCCAAACCAGCTTAGACTCAAACGTAAACGAGTTTACCGCTTTAAGTGCTGCTTGGCTATCTGATATTATGTATATTTTTGCTCCACGCATATTCTTACGGATTATCTCGCGAGCGCAGAGTTCTATTGCGTGTATTTCTGCCTGAAAAATGGTTGGTGAGGCCCCCAGTGCCTTTGCGAGATGGCACCTTGGTCCATATATGCCCACGCCTGCTTTACCTTCCATTTTGGACCCATCCGTGTACAATTTAAGAGATCATTTTTCAAAGGGTAGGTCCCCAGTGTGCCACTGTTGACGGTCCCCCAAGATCACCTTAAATGGCGTTTCAAAGTTATGGCGTTTTTGCATAACATCTGAAATTGGGTTAGTCATCGGGTCCTCTACGAATTCCTGGAGGACTCTCAGGTGGCCATCCAAATTGTTTTTGATTTGGAGATTTGCCCTTTGCAGTCTTATTGCACTATGTATGGCCTGCACTCTCACATGCAAATGTAAGGGTAGCAGGTCCAACATAGCCTCTAAGGCTGTGGTTGGGCAGGTACGCATGGCACCTGTTACCCCTAGACATGCAAGCCGTTGTAGTTTTTGCAAACTAGCTGGAGCCGTCTTTTGTTCTGTTTTTAGCCACCAAACGAGTGAAGCGTATGTGACCATGGGTCTTATAATAGATGTATATGACCACAGAGTCATTTTTGGTTTTAGACCCCAAGTTTTGCCAAAAAGCCTGCGGCATGTCCATGTTGCCGCTGTAGCTTTATCTAGTATTCTTTTTAAGTGGGAGTTCCAGGATGGTCTATTATCTAAGGTAATACCCAGATATTTGACCTCCTTTGAGAATTCCACTGTTGTTCCCTCAAGAGATGGTGCTTTCAAACAAAGCTTCGTTTTTCTTGTGAATGGAACAACTATTGTCTTGCCCAGGGTTGGATCGAAGTCCCATTGTTCGGCACCAGTTGCAGACTATGTTTAGGGCATTCTGCAATAGCTCAGAGATTATCTGATCATATTTGCCCCTAATTGTAATAACCAGGTCATCTGCATATCCCTGATTTTCAAAGCCGGAGTTGGTTTGCTTCTGTAGAAGATCATCTATAACCAGTGACCATAGTAGAGGGGACAGAACCCTACTTTGGGGACATCCCTTAGCAACCACTACTGTTATAGAGTCCTCCCCCAGGTTAGCTGTGATTCTCCGGCTTTCAAGCATAGCTTTTATCCATTTTATCAAGGAAGGTTCGATTCCTTTATTGGTAGTTGCGTTCTCAATGGCTTCAAAGGAGGTATTATCAAATGCTCCTTCGATGTCTAGGAATGCACATAGGGCTGTCTCTTTATCCTCTACCGCCTGTTCTAGTCTTAGAACAAGACTATGTAGGGCAGTTGTAGTAGACTTCCCTGCTTGGTAAGCGTGTTGGTTTGGGTGCAGCGGTGATCGCTTAAGCGCACCGCTCCTAATATAATTGTCTAGCACTTTCTCCATTGTTTTGAGGAGAAATGACGTTAGACTGATCGGACGGTAGGATTTGGGTAGTGCAGGTGAACGCCCTCCCCCTTTAGGTATAAATGATACCTTAACTTCCCTCCACGTCCTGGGTATATACCCTAGAGCATAGCTTGCTCTAAAGGTCTTAATGAGATTTGGCAGTATCTCCTCTAGCCCTTGTTGAATTAGGGCCGGAAAGATGCCATCAGCTCCAGGCGATTTGAATGGCTTAAAGGAGTTGACGGCCCATTTAACTTTCTTTTGAGTGAAAATTCTGCCAGAGAGACTTTTAATCCTGTTGGAAGGCCTGCATTCAAGTATTAGCTCTTCAGGGGTTCCGTCGTCATCTTGCATAACTCTTGAATCAGGAAAGTGAGTTTGTAATAACAAACTTACTGTTTCTTCCCGGCTACTCGTGTAGCTGCCATCGACTTTCCGTAGAAGGCCGATACTATTGGAGTGATCCTTAGAGAGAACCTTTTGAAGTCTTGCACTTGTGGGTAGATCATCTATACCCTCGCACAGATTTCTCCAAGTTCTTCTCTTGGATTTCCTAAGCTCTTTATTATACTCAGTCAAGGCGCGCTTTTATTCATCCCAAGCACCAGTTGTTTTTGCCTTGTTGAAGAGCCTTCTGGACTTGGCTCTTAATCTATCTAGTTCCCTGTTCCACCAGAGTACAGCTCGCGTTGTTTCCCTTTTTTTAGCAGGACAACTTTGTTCATAGCAACAGATTATCAGTCTGTGTAACTGGGAGGAGATACGGTCTAGATCCGTACGGGTCTCTATTTGGCCGTTATCGAGTTCCTCCAGACCCATTCTGATGTATTCCCTGTAGGAATTCCAATCAGTGAGTCGTGGAACTCTTGTTTCCTCCCTTTGCATGGGGGAAGCCTTAATATCGAACCTGATATGGTTATGGTCCGACATCGAGGCCTCGCTTGAGACATGCCAATTCACAATGCCATCCGCCATATTTGGGCTGATAAGTGTTAAGTCCAGCACTTCTTGGCGAATAGCATTGCAGAATGTTGGTTCATTCCCTATATTGGCTATGTCTACATTATTTTTAACTAAGTAGTCAAAAAGATACTCACCTCGTCTGTTGGTGTCACTACTTCCCCATACGATGTGGTGAGCATTCGCATCACACCCAATGATGAAGGATTTATTCCTTTTTCTGCAGAACTCCAGCAGTTTGTAATTTCCTCTGGAGGAGGTGTATCCATCTCACCCGGGAAGTAGGCTGAGGCCATTACCACCTCATGTTTGCCTTTATCTGTTGGCACCTCCACTAGGGCAGCCACTAGGTCCCGAGAGATTAATTCTGTAATAGGAAGGAAGTTGATATTAGGTTTAAAAAGCATTGCTACCCTTGGGGTGGCATGGTTCCTATCATAAATCAACTTACCTTGTTTAGTTGGAAGCCCTTTTACTTGACTTCCAAGAACCCAAGGTTCTATACTTCCCCTAATGAATCTTCTGCTAAGCACATCTGATGCAGCTTTTGCATGATGAAGATTCACTTGGAGTAGCCTAATATCACTCCTGCTTCTGGTCATTACGGATGACCTTCTTTTCTGGGACTCTTTTTAGTTCCCTTTTTCAGGCTTTTACGGGTTTTCGCCCCCTGGTTTTCGTTTAAGGGTTTTGGCTCTTTTAAATAAAAACTTGGGGGTACTGTGGTTTTGCAGGGCGGTTTTAATTTAACCACTGCCTGCTCCCCAGCAGTACTGGACAGCCTGTTGCTCTTTTTAGAGGTTGAGGGTGTCGCAATTACCGGCCTGATAGGCCCACTGGTAGTTGTGGCTACCTTGTCAACCTGTCTTGGGGTTCCCGTTTGGGTTATCGCCCTTGGTGGCTCCGGTTCAGCCACTTCCCTTTCTCAGGAGCATCAGCATTACTATCGAGGTTTATGCTCGACTCGAGGTTGAGGTGACCGCAGCTGCTGGGCCTAATGGCCGATGTGCAGTCTTGGACGCCCCAGCTTTGAGTTGGCCTCTGTTGTATTGCTTTGCTCCTTTTGCAGCTTTAGATCACCTTTCGGTCTAAGCTGCACCTGTCCAAAAGGAAGTTAATCTTGAAGTTTAACTTCTTGAGCTTTTCCGCCGAGCAGTGGTCCACTGAGAGAGTGACCTGTGAGACAACCCCTTCAGTCACTTTCCTTAGGAACTTCCACTCAGCTACTTTAAGCTCATGGTTTTGAGCACCTACGAACTGTAACAATTCGTCAGCAGGCATCTCTGTACTTTCAGGGAAGTAGCCAACCAGGATCTTTGCTCGAGGAATTCCACTTTCCTCTACAGCCCTTAGATTGGCATTTTCCCATGGTTTTATCTTACCCGTTATCTGCTTTAGCCACTCCGAGGTAGCCTTGTCCAGAGCAGGTGAGAACTAGCCATCCTGGCCTAGCACTGTATCCGAGGAATGCCGGCTTGAGCTGGTCATTCTTCAAATTAACACCCACCACTACATCCCCAGAATCTTTCCCAGATAGCCTTACGTACAGATATAATTGCTCTGCCGTCAGCATTTCTTCGGGGAAGTTCGCTGAAAGGATTCCATTTTTACGCCTACAACCACTTGTTTGTAGGAGAGGGACCTGGGAGCTATTTCCTTTTTGGATTGCTCCTGCTTCCTTTCTGCTTCTTTACCCTGTTGAGTTCTCAACCTCTTGACCTGTGTGGGTTTAGGGGTAGAGTCCTCGAAGCGATTCCGTTTGGATCCCTTAACGGTCTCCTTTTCCGGCATTGGCTTCATTGCTAGCTCACGGGCCTCAGCTGGGCTGTGCCCGTGTTTCACCAGCCACTGAAGCCGTTTCTTGCCTGCTCCGCTCAATTTACGGCTTTTCTTTTTTATATCATTCGTGGGGCCTATTGTATCTTTATCAGATACATTTGAGCCCCCAATGGATCCTTTTGAGTCCTTAGCGGAGCTCTGGATTCATGTCGGATCATCTGTTTTTACCTCACCAGATGTAGAGGGTTGAGTTACGATCGACTCAGCAGGATTCTTCTCACTCTCACGGTCCGGCTGTGAGATTTGCTCGACCTCCTCCTCAGAGAGAGAACAGTCTTTTCGCATAATCTCCGCTAGACTTTCGAGACCTTCGAAGTCCTGTTCCATGAGCAGGTCGTCTTCTATGTCTACTATTTGAGGCATCGTAGCTGCCTTTGGTTTTGGTGCATTGGGAGGGGCACCATCCTCTTCTTTTTTAATAACTATATCCATGTGATTCCCACGAGTTACGAAGAAAGGAGAGTCACCCACGGCAGAGATTCGTATACCGTGGGAAGGCTAATTTAAACTGGATGTCGCCTGGTATCCACAGTTCATCATTAGAAGGACACACTCACGCAGTGCCATTCATCCCATGGGAACGATTGTTTACACCCGGGATTGCGGGTTTTATCGAGTTTTCCTCTCTAGATCCGCCGTATTCAGTCAGGCATCTGGCTCACTCCAAGGAGTGCCACCGTCTGCCTGTGCAGGAACACCTCGGGGAGGATGTGACTGTTACGTCACGTACGGACGGTCTTGAGAGAGGGGACTTGCAATGCAAGGGACTTGCTTAGCAAAGTTCTCCCCTGATGCGGCGTTCACCCTATCTTGTCCCCTTCCTTTCATTATAAAATAAATTTAACTGTTGTATGAGGATAGGGATTATTGAAAAAATGATAAAAATTGGGGGAGTAGAGGATGCTTTTGTCCGTGTCTTATGTTTGTCGTAGTTTGTATAGTTTAGTCCTTTAGATTGGAAGCATGAGTCCGTGGGTTGTATGCCCATATATAATTATAATATATATTTGAACTATGTTATCAACTTTCTCTCTTTTTTCTTCTGGGAGCAGGAGTTATTTTAAATCTGTATTTATAGATTCACGGGTTTTTCGATTGAATTTAATATACAAATAAACGCAGGCAACAGAGATGATTAAAACAGCTGTCACGTATAATATTGTATAGTGCGGAATATGATGATTACTTATTGGATTAAGAGGAATTAATTCTTGATATTTTTGGAAACGAACGGATTCGAGAAGTTTTTCTAGATCCGTGTTTGTTGTAATATTTAAGAGATTTGTTTCTATAAACGTTTCAATGGGAGAAGACATCATATTCCATATTATATTGGAAATGTTTATCGTTGGGATGAAATGGGAATTGAATTTGGACATTTTTACGTTATGTCCGTGCAGGATGAATTCCTTCCTCCGAACATAACAACCGGGATTGATATGCATTGTTCCTATTCCATGCAGGGTTTGTGAATTAATGGAATCGTCACAAATAATTTCTATGTGGAGGGGATCCTTTCAGGGAGAAAAGCTAGGTGTTCTGCTGTGATAATTGCGTCCAATAGTAATCCTGTCGCAAGATCAGAATTTTACACTTTGGTGTAATAGGTTCCTTCTTCAGTAGATTCACTTCACATTGGTTTGTTCTTGTATTTGTGTTCAGGATGGGGAACGAAATTTTGCAGAAATGCATATGGTCCAACGTTGCACAATTATGAATATCCTGAAGCATTAATTCAACAAAATGTTCGCGATTGTAATCTATTAATATGTATTCCTTCGATGGTTCGATATATACGAACGATTCGTTAAAGAGTGTCGGTAACGGCATTGCCTTGAATATTTGGTATGGTTCCTTGAACGGAAGTGGAATTCGGAGCTCAATAATTATCTTATTGTTGAAAATATTTGCAGATATTGTGCTTAATTTGTAAATTTGTGTAATTACATTTTCTCTGGAATTTATGGGAAGCATCATTGAATTTGGCAATTCTTGCCTGATGTTCAATCAAAGTTCTTAAATTTGTCTAGGGGAAATGAGTGTAGGGTGAAATTTTCCATGCTTTGAATCTGTTAAGAGATATATTAATTCTGACTGGGTATTTCTGAATGCCATTAATGAGACTAGTGAAATGAGTGATTCCAGTTCAATGGATATTTTATTGTCCAATGTTCTGTTATCCATTAATGATGTTATGCTGTTAGTTTTTTATGCATATACAAGAATTCCTTCTCAATTGCGGCTTTTGTCTTATTAAATATGTGAGCTGTTTCTTCTACTATTACAGTTTGGCTTTTCATAAGTGATAGGAGGGAGTTTTGGTTAAGGGTGAGATTTCGAATCTGTTCATCATACAATTTGGCATCATCCTCGTCCAATGTGCCGAAAAGTGCTTTGGAAATTGAGCCTACTGCATTGAATAGTGCTCTTTGTTTCCTATTTTGGGTCACAAGTAACATATTCTTATATTCTATGTTTGCTAATATAAGATTTATTTGTAACAACGTACCCTTACATGTGTGGGCCATCGCTGAATGGTTACGAAGCCTCTGACAAGTTACTGTTATTTGCTGTGCGATGAACTGGTTATTCTGGAATTCGGACTTGAAATTTGTCATGTCATAGTATGTCACTATCTTCCACTCGTTGGTGTAGAGGTTGGCTCTGCCAATTTCCTCAAAATAAATGCCTGCAGTGGCATTTAGCTGATTGACTTCTATTCCTGCGCCGTAGACGAAAGGGATGAAAATCAAAATGAATGCTGTATTGTAATATTTTTATTTTGTATTTTATAACGGTCGCTATGTAATATTTTACTCATCTATCTCGGTCTGCGTGGTAACGATTTTTATTGTTTCTCAATTGTATGTTCAAGCTCAAGTCTAGGCTTAATTTGCCGCTTTATAGTCTTTAAGCTTTGAAGGTAAGCAATTCAAGGCTATATGCCGCTTTACTGCCTTTGCTTAGGTCGGTTGATCAGGCTGAAGATTGCTGCTTTATGATCAATAGGCTTATAAGCCGAATTGTGAGAAATGAATATACTCCAATGCAGTGATAATCAAGTCTGAGTTCTTTATTCTTTTCTTCGTCTTTTATATAATTGGTTTACATAGGTTCTTATGGAAAATCATCCCATAAGCAAGAAATGGCAATTTCAGAAATGAATTGTCCAATAAGCAAATTTATTGCTTTCTTACTTATTGAATGACCTTTTACAATAATAATTCACATTAATTGTTACGACACACATTTTGTGACCTACTTGACTTACTTGTAAATGGTATCAAATTGCTGATTCTTAAGATTGTAATTTCTTTTGATAAATTGGAAGTAAATTGTATTTTTGTTAATTTTTTGTTTTGCAATATGAGATATACTTGTTTACTAGCATGATATGGCGCTTACAGAATAATGTATATGCGTACAATGATGTGCTCATATCATGCCATTAAGCATTGTGCATTATTATTATTCATGCTATGTATGTACGTTTGTATATACGTGCATATAATGTTACAAGGTGATTAAATATCTTTTATTAGCGAGATGCGCTTTTCTTTTTGCATGATATTTTTAGATATTATTATTACATGTATTACATGTGTATACTACACCTCTACCCCTAATAGGAAAAAAAATTTGACTTATAGGATGAATTTTTTTTTTTTTTGTGTACCTAACCAATTACTTATCTTATTTATTTACGTATTTTCATTATGCTACATATTCTACGATATCCTATGCATTTTGTACAGGTATTACTAACTTCTAAATGCTATCTATTATGTACAGTGTTTATATTTCTATTAGGATTTTACATTTATGTATATTGGCTATTATGTCTATATAGTTAAGTTAGGATTTTACATTTGTGTACATTAGTTATCATCTAAATTATGTCTGCATAATTTCAGTCTATTATTGTGTATGTTTTTAAGGTTATTTCTGATTTTTATTGTGGAATTTACTCCGTTTTGGTCTACTATTTTAAATGGACCTTCGTATGGACTTTCTGATTTTTTTCTAGTTCCTTTTCTTAAGTAAACATAATCATTTACTTTGAAAAGTTGAGGGTTCTACATTTCTCTTCTGT
This sequence comes from Dioctria linearis, assembly GCA_963930735.1. Classification (NCBI taxonomy): domain Eukaryota; kingdom Metazoa; phylum Arthropoda; class Insecta; order Diptera; family Asilidae; genus Dioctria; species Dioctria linearis. The sequence continues at coordinate 144,292,132 of OZ005740.1, read as the reverse complement.
TGAGACTTTCTTTTTATTTTTGATAAGTTCAGTGATTATTTTGCTCTATCATGAGCTCTTATAATCTGTGTTTTAATTCATTAGCATAATTATCTATGTCATAGATGATTTGTTCATTATTTATTGTTTCTGCTGGGAAGGTTGTTATTTTTCCATAGACCAATTCAAATGGTGTGTAGTTTGTATGTGTGTGCGGTGTGGTATTATAGTAAAATATATAGTATGGTATCCACATATCCCAATTATCATTCTCTGTGAAAGACAAGAGATATTCATTTAATACTCTGTGGTTTCTTTCTAGAGATCCAAGTGTTTCATGATGATAAGGTGTTGAAGTTATGTGGTTCATATTAAATATTTTGCATATACTCTTAAATAATTCATTACAAAATTCTGTACCTTTATCAGTTTTAATCGTTTTGAAGCATCCGTATTTTAGTATGAATTTTTCTACTAGTGCTCGTGCTACTATTTCTGCTTCTTTGGTTTCAATTGGAATCGCTTCAACGAATTTTGTGCGTTCACACTGAACTGTTAATATGTATCTGTAACCATTGGATATTCGTAATGGTCCTACTGTATCTATTGAAATAGTCTCGAAACTACTGTTTGGCGTATTTGTGATTACAAATGGTTCTTTGGTATGTTTTATTATTTTATTTCGTGCGCAAGTTTCACAGTTTTTCACACATTCTTTTATTGTTTTTTCTCATATTTTTCCAAATGAATTTTTGTTTTATCTTTGCACTGCATCTTTTTATTCCAGCATGTCCTCCATACGGTGAGGAATGGTGTTGTTCAATAATCTCTTTTATTTCTTTCGGATCCGTTAATCTTTTTGGAGAGGTATATAATAATAATCTTAGTGGTATTGCCATATTATTTGAAATATTTTTATACTGCAGTTCATTGAACTTTTTCTTAAATCTGTTTGAATCTATATATTTAAATATTCTATCATCATTAGATATTGCTAGCTCATATATTTTATTCTTCTTCATCTTGAGTAACAGTTTCTCCAGGACTAAATCTAAATTTGTCCCTAGATTATCGCTGCAATGTATCGATACTTCATCTTTTTGTTATTATTTTTGGCAATTTGTTTGAGCGCACATTTTCATTACTTTCATTTATATGAAATAATTTTTTTTTACATTTGTAACATCTGAGATAGACGTACAATCCCATGCATAAAGTTGGGCAAACTTATCATTGGATATCTCTGTATTCTCTTCAGGGTTAATTTCTTTTGCTTTCTTTAGCATTCCTTTCGTGATTACATTTATATTTTTTTGGGATCATTTCTTTTAAAAGGTTTGAATTTAATTTTATTCGAGATAGAGCATCTGCATTTGTATTCCTTCTACCTTGTTTATATATGATGTCAAAGTCGTAATCCATTAGATCAAGTCGGATTCTGGTTAATTTGGATGATGGATTCTTCTGAATGAAAAAGCTTACCAAAGGTCTGTGATCAGTTACTACCATAAATTTTCTACCGTATAAGTATGGTCTGAAATAATTTATTCCCCAGTGGATTCCTAAAAGTTCTTTTTCAATTATTGCTTTGTTTACTTCATGTTTGTTGAGAGTTCGACTCGCATAGCAAATTGGTCTATCTTCACCAATTGTTCCTTGAGAAAGAACCGCGCCTAAGGCTTGATCTGAGGCGTCAGTGGTTAAGATGAATGGTTGTTCAAAATCAGGATATTTGAGAATAGGTGGATTGATTAATTTGTTTTTAAGATTTTCGAATGAGTTGTTACATTCTTCTGACCACTCAAAAAGTTTGTTCCTTTTAAGAAGGGAATTCAGAGGTTTTGCTATGTTTGCGAAATTTGTATAAAGCGTCTATACTAATTACAAAATGCGATGAATCTTCTGACTTCGTCAGCATTTTTAGGAATAGGGTAATTTTGAATAGTGTGATGCTTATTAGGATCAGTTTTTATACCTTTTGCTGTTATTTGATGACCGAGGTATATTACTTCTCTTGTTAGAAAATTGCATTTACTGGGATGAAGTTTTAGATTATATTTTTGAAGTCTTTGAAAATTTTTTTCGAAATTTTTGTTATGATGTTGAAGACTAAATCCAAAAACAATAATGTCATCAACATATATAAAGCATTAGATTCTAGACCACTGAGTGCTATAGATAACATTCTTTGGAAGCTGTTTGTTGAAATCTTCAAGCCGAATGGCAAACGTTTAAAGTGAAAGTGTCCTCGATTTGTCGAGAATGCTGTTAAATGTCTTGAATTTGGATTGGTTTCAATTTGGTGAAATGAACTTGTCATGTCTAGAGTTGAGAAATATTTCGCTCGACCTAGGTGGTCTAAGACATCTTCAAGTCTAGTTAATGGGAATTTATCATCAACAATTTTTTTGTTGAGCTGTCTAAAATCGACTACAAGTCTCCATTTTTTGGTATCATCCGTATTTTTTTTTGGTACTATCAATTAAGGTGAATTATATGGACTAGTTGACTTTTCTATTATATTATCCTTAAGCATATCTTGAACTTGATCATTTATTTCTTGTAACTGTGAATGCGGTAAACGGTAATTTTTGACATAAACCGGACTATTTTCAATGCAAGCTATATCTTGTTTGTAAAAGTTATTTGCTGTTAATTTTTCATTAGGCAAATGAAATATACCTTGGTATTTTTCACACAAGTGTAGTATTGAATTTTTAGCTTCTGTATCTAGACCTTCTATTTTTAATTCGTTTTTTTAATTTTGCAAATCTGTTGCTAGAATCTTTAAATGTTGTATTAAGCGGATTTAATACATAGTAGTTTTTTAATGGTTGAATTTCAGGCGTGAAATTTTCTAAATTAACTTTCAAATCTGTCGTATTTACGATCTTTATGTGGGCGATGCCTTGAGCTGGGACTATTGTATTGGCAATGAATACTCCTTTGCAAATTTCTTGGTTATAAATTGCACTGTCTTCCTTGATGTTCAGATGTACTGCCTTTATTACTTCGCATCTTGGAGGAATAGTGATATAGTTGTTAAAATTGCCTCTTATCGGTATTACTATTTCTTCATTCTGCGTATGTATGGCGAGTGTAAATGTCTCATAATCAATTTTGCATACGTATTTCATTAAAAAATCTCTACAATTATACCATGAGTCAATGATGGTAAGTTATTGTCTACCATGTGAAATTTGTGACTCAGATTAAAGTTTTCATACATTAGTTTCATGACTGTTGTTCCAAAAGATAATGTTTCAATGTTTGTTATGCCTGTAATTTTGCACGTTTCATTTTCATCTAAATAATAATCATTTAAATTTTTTAATTTGCAGATAGATATGTCTGCACCTGTATCAATTAGAAAATTAATGTTTTTACCAGTCAATTTGTCTTTTAATGCTACAAAATTTGTTACATTATTGTTTAGTTCAAGAATTCGCGTATTTATATGTTTTTTTTATTCTGATGCAGTACCTGGGCTGCTGTTGTGCTGTGTCTTGGATAAAATTGACTGTACGTTGCCTGTTGTGTTGTGAGTGGTTTATATTGTTGTTGTTCGAGCGTGTATAGTTACTGTGTTTTTGAAAATTTTTATTTGGTGTTAAAATTTGAATTATTTCTTTGTGTATTATAGTTTCTGTTATTTGAAAATTTTCTTTGTGTTTGTTCACTGTTACTTTGATTGTATCTATTCTGTGTAAAATTGTTATAGTTTTATTGTATGGAAATGATCTATAATTTCTATTAAAGAATCTTTGCTTGCTTTGAAATTGTTTTATTATATGAATATATCTGTGGTTATAGAGGTTTCTCAATTTGTGAAGCTAGTGCAGCTGCTTCAGAGAATTTCGTGCATTGCGCTGCAAAAATTGTTGGTTTGAGATTTTCATTTAAACCATTTTGAAAAATATTAAGGGCCAGTTTATCATTTAATTTGGTTACCGTTTCTCTATTAACTTCACCCACTTCTTGAATTTGTAGGTTATTCAAGTCATTTATTAGATTTAACACTTTGTCCGTAAATACTTTGATTGCTGAATTTCTTTGCTTTAGTTCTGCGAGTTGTGAATAAATTTTTGTGGTGTGTTACCTGATTTAAAACTTGCTTTCAGTGTTGTCCTTACTCTTTCACTGATATTGGTGTTGCCGCTGTGACCATTCTATTCTTTGCTTTGTGGGACATTCTTGCGTTCCAAACGAAATTTATTAACTCTTTCTTGGAGTCATCTTTTAATGTTTTATCATATAATTCTATGATTGTTAGGAAATTATATAATTCCTTGTATTCTCCAGCAAATTCTGGGATTATTTTTAATGCTGTCACTATATCAAATGCAGCCATTTTTATTCTATTGTTGGTCTTCTATAGGTTCACAACTAGAATCTGAATCGTAGTCTAATCTTGTCTCGTTGTAGCTCTCCTCAATTTTCAAATTTATATAATGTTTTGCTTTCAGGTATATACCATTGAATCTTTGTATTGAAGTGTCTAAATCTTTACTCGAATATTGTACTTTTAATCGATTTGCTATTGATTCGAATTCCTTATGAATTCTTTAATCTAGTAGACTTGTTTAGGAGATTTTGAGCCGAAAATTTTCTTTGGGGATTTTTAGTGAAAGTTTGGTGTAGTTTTTCTACTTTCTTGATTAATTTCTCGCAATCTTCCATCAAAATTTAAAATTCATCGTAAGACATGGTTTATATTTTCTTTATATATTCATAAAAAAATTTTTTTTGTATTTATATATTTTTACTCTACACTTTAAATAATGTTAAGTAGATATCATAATTTATTAATCAAATCCTCTATAAAAAAAATCTATTTAAAATATAATTTCATTGAATATTTGTATAAGTTATACAACGTATTCGTAAGTACTTTGAACAATTAATAATTATAATAAAATTTTTTTAAACTTTTACTACAGTATTCGAATATCGTTTCTTTAAACCCTTCTTATGCTCTTTGTAAAGAAAGTAAAGAAATTGAATTAGTTTAAGTAATAATATTATTAACATTAATGTTAATATTTGATTATTTTCTATCTTTACTGTGTCTTCTATGTTGATGTTGTTGACAATTTCCCCGTTATTGTCCGCCTGTTTTGACTGCGTTTTTCCCATTCTAACTTTTTGTAGCAATTAAGTTTCTTTTTGTAATATTCGTTGTATGGAACTATAGGTTGTTCTCCTGCTTTCTTGCTTTCAGCTTTTTCTTCATAAATTCTCCTCGATAGATTTCTTCTCTTTGTATTTGGCCGTATTTGTACGCTCATATGTCACGGTCGCCATGTAATATTTTTATTTTGTATTTTATAACGGTCGCTATGTAATATTTTACTCATCTATCTCGGTCTTCGTGGTAACGATTTTTATTGTTTCTCAATTGTATGTTCAAGCTCAAGTCTAGGCTTAATTTGCCGCTTTATAGTCTTTAAGCTTTGAAGGTAAGCAAGGCAAGGCTATATGCCGCTTTACTGCCTTTGCTTAGGTTGGTTGATCAGGCTGAAGATTGCCGCTTTATGATCAATAGGCTTATAAGCCGAATTGTGAGAAATGAATATACTCCAATGAAGTGATAATCAAGTCTGAGTTCTTTATTCTTTTCTTCGTCTTTTATATAATTTGTTTACATAGGTTCTTATGGAAAATCATTCCATAAGCAAGAAATGGCAATTTCAGAAATGAATTGTCCAATAAGCAAACTCATTGCTTTCTTACTTATTGAATGACCTTTTACAATAATAATTCACATCAATTGTTAAGACACACATTTTTGTCACCTACTTGACTTACTTGTAAATGGTATCAAATTGCTGATTCTTAAGATTGTAATTTCTTTTGATAAATTGGAAGTAAATTGTATTTCTGTTAATTTTTGTTTTGCAATATGAGATATACTTGTTTACTAGCATGATATGGCGCTTGCACAATAATGTATGTGCGTACAATGATGTGCTCATATCATGCATTAAGCATTGTGCATTATTATTATTCATGCTATGTATGTACGTTTGTATATACGTGCATATAATGTTACAAGGTGATTAATTATCTTTTATTAGCGAGATGCGCTTTTCTTTTTGCATGATTATTTTTAGATATTATTATTATATGTATTACATGTGTATACTACAGTATGCATCATTTTGGAAACCTGGAAAATGATACTGTATTAATCATTTGGAATGGTTTTCGTTTTTGGGGAGGATGAAATTACTGGCATTAATCTGTGAAAAGTTTCAAGTCATTATTATGGACTCTTCTATTTTTGTTGTTGACCTTTATGGTGGAATTTTCAGAGGAATTAATCTCCATTATCTCATACGGACCTGACCATAGTGGTGAGAACTTATTATCTCTCACTCTGCTTTTCAGTAAGACTTTATCACCAGTATTAAATGATTTTTGGACGGAGTTCTTATCGTATTGCAATTTTGATATTTCTTTATTTGCCATGTCTTTAGCTATTTGGAAGCTATTCTGTAAACGTGCTTTTAACTCGTTTCCATAATTGTCGTAATTATAGCAAACGGTTGGAGAAGATTTCAAATTATTTGGGATTTTGGCTGGGAATCCGTAAAGGAGTTCGCGTGGAGTATAGTTAGTACTCGAATGAGGGGTAGTATTGTATACAAACATGGCATAAGGAATCCATGTATCCCAGTCTTGTGGATCTTTTGCTACATTAGATCGGAGATATTCTGCTAAGGCTCTGTGGCTTCTCTCCAATGCACCATTCGTTTGAGGGTGACATGGAGTAGTTTTGGGCCTTTTAATTCTCAGCAATTTAGATACCTCGGTGAACATGCCACTTATGAGGTTAGTACCCTGATCTGTGAGGATACTTTCTGGAATACCATGTCGACAAACTATTGTTTTCGTGAAGGCTTCCGCTAAAGTCTTAGACTCGGTGTCGACTATGGGAATGGCCTCAGAAAATTTTGAGAGGTCGTCCTGGAATTTAAGGAGATATTTGTTTCCAGAATGAGAAATTGGGAGAGGTCCTACAACATCTAGGTACATTCTTTCGAATGGTTTGGTGCTAATGCTCGAGATTTTCATAGGAATTTTTGGGTTCCTGGTTACTTTGTTCACCTGACAAAGTTTACATTTCCTTACATACTTTACGATGTCGTCGGACATGCCAGGCCAGTAAAACTCTTTTTTTATTATTTTAATAGTACGGGAAACTCCTTGATGACCTCCCGTCGGTAGTGAATGAAAATTTTTTAAAACTTTTTCGATGTCATTAATGTCAGATAAGTATTTAAGCGAATCTTAATCAGTCTTGAGGAGTGGTCTTTCAGATACATGAGCCATACTAATGGTATATGGTCAGTTGTAATTGTAAACTGTCTGCCATAAACGTATGGTCTGAATTGATCAACTGCGCAAACGATAGCTAAGAGCTCCTTTTCTATTGTTGAGTAACGAGTCTCTGCACCATTGAGAACTCGGCTCACATAGGGGATTGGATGATCTCCTTGATCGCCAAGGTGACAAAGAATTCTTTGTCAAAATCGGGATATGATAGAATTGGTGATGTAATAAGTTTATTGCATAATTCGCAAAATGCTTCATCAGAAATTGCGTCGAACTTGAAAGGGATATCTTTTTTCAACGGATTTGTAAGTGGTATTGCAATTTGGAAAAATTTGGTATAAAGCGGCGATAGTAGCCGACGAAACCAAGGAAGGCTTTAATATCTTTCTCCTTCTTGGGTCTGTGATAGGACTGAACTGACTTAATCTTCGCAGCATCTGGTTTGACTGCATTTTCTGTAATAGTGTGCCATAAATACATTATTTCCTTTCTTATGAAGTGGCACTAACTTGTCGGGTTGAAGTTTGAGGTTAAAATCACGAAGGCGGCTAAATACTGCTGTGAGTCTGGTATTGTGGTCTTTGAGATTGTATCTATGGACTACAATATCGTCCATGTATACGAAGCAATAGATGCCTTGAAGGCCAGATAAGACATTAATAATGGCTCATTGAAAAGTAGCAGGGGCTTCTTTTAAACCAAATGGCATACGATTGTATTCGTAGTGGGACATAGGGTGTGCTAAAGGCAGTTTTCTCCCTGTCCTTCGGGTCCATTTTTATCTGGTGAAATCCACTGGCTAAGGCGAGTGTGGTAAACTATTTCGACTTCCCCAACTGGACTAATATATCAGTGATATTAGGCAGTGGGTACGTATCGCCAATAGTAATGTCGTTAATACGACGAAAGTCTACCACTACTCGCCACTTTTTGTTTCCATTCTCATCTGGTTTTTTTAGGAACCAGGAGAAGTGGAGAATTCCAGCGACTATGTGAAGGTCTGATGATGTCTGACTCAAGCATTTCTTGTATTTTCCGATTTATTTCCGTTCGGCTTGCCTCAGGAAGTCTATAAGGCTTGGTATAATTTGGCGGTTTGTCCTGGAGGGTCTCGATTTTGTGGGTAATCGCATCTGTATATGAAAGGAAATCCCTTTCTATGAAGAAGAGATCGTTGAATTCCCTACAGATATTGCGAACACTCTCAGATCCCGCTGAATTCCAATGATCCAATTTTATATGGTTTTGTTGCTTAATTATTCTGCCCTTAATTGGATCTCTTTCAGAGTCTGTGGAGATGACCACAAAGTCGTCCAAGTCTTGGTAAACTGGGTTCACCTCGCAAGGTGCCAGATCGGCGTCCTCCTGGTTTGTGTTGAGGATTAGGACTTTTGCCATACCGTTGACTGGTTTGACTATCGAATTTCCAAGAGATAAATCTGGCCTTATTTCCTTCTTGAAACAGACCGATTGATTTTGAAGGAGTTGGAATTTTAATGATGAATTCTGATCGAGCCGGAATTTTAATTTTATTTAATTTATCCGATTCTTTCGGATTTTTAAAAGGAAGGAGATGTGATTCCATCTTTTGTGGAATTTTGAAGGAGTTATACGATGATTCTGACTCGATAGAATTTGAAGGTGATAAAACTTTATTGAAATTCTTCGACTTTTTTGATTTTATCTTGGAATTCATTTTTGTGTATCTATTGATGAAGGAGATAGAATTTTACTAGATGCAGCCTTTTGTGCGGCTGTAGATGCAGATATACGTTTACCTTTATGCTTCATTTCTTGTGAAGCATTGGCTGGCGATCGATTTGCATTCCTTTTCGAGGCAATTGATGGAGATAGATTTGTAAGATTTGTATTAGTATTCATATCGGAGAATGTAATCTCCGTATATAAAAGACTTTTTGTTTGAGACATCTTTTCTGGGTCTTCGCTTTTGAAATAAACGTATGGATAATTAGTGTAATATTCTTCATAAGGATAAGATTCATTTGAATCGTTTATTTCTAAAGAAATATATTTATTTTTGTAATTGATACTAGCATTGTATGGAGATAAAAAGTCATGACCAAGCAGGCCATCGTATGAGAGGATGGAGTTATTTCCCACAATTTGAAATGGGTGCTCTAGGATGGAGTTATTATGTTCAGAATTTAAGTTTAACTTAGCAAAAATGAGTCCTTCTGTAGAAGTGGACTCTGTAAAAATGTGTTTATATTGCAGACAGCATCTCTGTAGCAGATGCTACCTGCCTTCAATGGATGGAGTTTAATTAAGCTGATCTCTGCTCCAGTATCAATTAAAAATGTAAGTTTTGGAGCACAGCAGATGTCGACAGGCAAGGAAAGCATTAGTGAATTTTTATTAACTTGGACGGGGATACGGATTAATTTCTTGCTGCCTTCTTTTCCGTCGATATTGTCTCGGTATTCCTGTGGACTTGTGCTGTAGTTTGTATGTGCAAGGGCTTGCCGAATGAGACTCCCCTATGCATCCAGTTTCCCTGCCTGGATGCCGATGGACTTTTGCTCTCCTTCCTATTTGGAGACGGTGATCTAGCTGAGATATTTGCATTTTATATCTCGGTGGAGTTGGATTCTCTTGGAATACTGGCTGCTGCCAGTTCCTGTTTTGTGGCTGTCTATCAGCCGTGCTTGTTTGCGGAACTGTGTTTACTTTTTGGAAATTATTCCGATTTCCTTGATTGTCGTTAAATCGGGAATTATTTGCAGCTCTTGTCCTGCATTCCTCAATAGAATGGCCCATCCGATGGCAATATCGACAACTAGGGACCTGTGACGGAGATGAAGCATTCTTAAAATCTGGAGGACGTTGTAATTGGGGGTTTAGCTATGGAACTGCATTGAAATTTTGTGTGGTGCGTTGTATGACTGGGCAACTTGGTGCAGCATGCCCCAGTCTATTTTATTTGAAGCAACGTAAGTTGTTATTTATACTTTGAAAGGAGTCTTGATTTACCTTGTTATATGTTTAAAAGTTGGGTTGCTTCTGCTCCATACGTAATGAGTGATCTAGAATATGTGACTTTAGTATAGAGAAGGATTTATCGGAATGTAGCTTAGCTAAGGTCTGTAATTGTGGATTGGATAACCCATCTTCAATTGCTCTCACAGCCTGACACTCATTATCTTTTAACAAAGACCGTAGGAGCACCATGTCGGTTGTATAGGAATGTTTTGCTTCATTTAGAAGAATTGTGGAATTTGTCAACAAGGGAAAAGACAAAAAGAAAATTGTTTTATTTTTATTTGGTAGAAAAAGTCTAATGGTTTTTGGTTTATTTTTATTTCTTGGAGATGAGGGAGAGAAGGAAAAAAAAATTTAAATAAATTACTGGGAATCTCAATGTATATAAAAAAAACTGACTGTCACTTGTTTGTTGCAAATATCTCTTATTTAAATCGAAATAGAAAGTAGGAAATTAAATTTATTAAGGATAAGCAAGGTATAATAATAGGTATGGGAACTATTGTGGGATTTGTTAGTAGTAAGACGGTTAAGTTATTTTAATTGAATGTAGGGGAAGAAAGAGAAAAAACAGCGTTTTTTTTAACCAAATTTTTTTTTTTGCAAATTATTCTCAATAAAGCAAAAACGTATGCTTATTTATCTCTGTTTTTTATTTATATATATTTTTTATTTATTATTTAGCTAATAAAAAGGAAGTAATCAGCAAAAGTCGCCCTTTCCAACCAAAATCTTTCTCCTGATCGATAGGTATATGAACCTCTATCACAGGGGATCGATATTTGATTTTATTTGAAGTCCTCTGACCGGCAAGCTCACGAAGTCTTACCGCAAAGGTCGTTCTAGGAAGAGGGGGTTTCAATTTTTCTGTGTTGAATTTAATTTAAAATTTTTTAGGAAATTGATGGAGATTGAAAATAATTACCCTTCATTCCCTGCTCACACATATGTATATGAAAATATGTATTGTAAACAATTCGACAAATGCAAAGAATTTGGAAATTAGCTTTTATAAATACAGCAGTTTGTAGAATAATTGAGGAATAGGAATGGGATTTATTTCCGGATTCACATTTAATAAAAAATCTCTGTTGTATATTGTTACGCGCCACAAAGAGATACAAGCGACATCTATTGGAAATGGAAACAACTTTAGGTTTGTGACATCCTAGTAAACTGGGTTTGGAGAATGGAATATTCAGGAAGCTTCTAGGATAATTCGTAGAGTATAAATACGGCGCTGCCCACATCCAGGAGGCGAGTATTATTTCAGACAGCGAAGTGAGAAGTGAACGAAGTAAACTATTTGGATTGCGATAATTAGAAGTACAGTACTAGCGATAAATAAAGAGTTGATTTGATAATTATTTGTGAATTTGTGAAGCAGATTTGGACAGAATGAAGTATCGACAACCTCGGCACGAAGGAACTGAAATATCCGGTGCAGGCAGAATGAAACCTCCAATATTTGATGGACAAAATTCGTGGCATACTTTCAAGAGACAGTTTGAGGCAGCTTCCGAAGTAAATGGATGGAATGACGCAGACAAAGCTACAGCTCTGGTATTAGCACTTCGAGGTACTGCGTCAGAGTTATTACAAACTATTCAGATTGAAAAGCAACGTGATTATATTTCACCAGTACTGGCGATAGAATTACGTTATGGAGATGAACACATGCAGCAAGTATATCGCCTGCAGTTACGCAACAGGACTCAAAAGCATGGCGAGTCATTACAACAACTGCAGGCTGATGTGGAAAGATTAGCTTATCTTTCGTACTCTAGCGTAAATGCGGATATCCTTAATGAAGTGGCAACAGAAGCATTTGTGAACGCCATTGCAGATCAAAATTTACAACAAGCGTTAAGAATAGCAGGAAAGAAATCAACAGCAGAAGCACTAGCGTATGCATTAGCGTATGAATCTGCCAGGCAAGCTTCTCGAAGTGCAGAACGAGTGAGAGAAATTTCGGTGGAGGAATGTACTTATAATAGATTGCAGCCATCACAGAGCAATTCTTCACGCGGTATTCTGCGATGCTGGAATTGTAATAGACCAGGACACCTCCAAAGGGACTGCAGAAAATGCCATCGAACAGAATCACCAGAAGAGGAGGACAGAACAGAATGCCAAAGATGTCGAGCCAGGGAGCAAGCTATTCGGGGAGAGCCTAGAAATCAAACAGCGACTAGTCGCATCAGCTCCCCTGTTAAGCAGTCGGAAAACATGTAAAAACCAACTTCGGGGGGCAGAAGTTGGTTGGTAGAGTCGACAGCCCCGAAGTCATCATTCAGATAGCCCAGTTGCAGAGAAATAATATTGTTATATATGGAAGTGTAGGAAAAAATGAGTGCGTTGTGAATATCGACACTGGAGCTTCGAAATCAATTATTAGGGCGGATCTTGTCAAGAACAAATGGCTTCACAATACCACCAAATATTTACTAAGAACAGCAACTGGAGCCGCAGCACAAGTTTTTGGAGAAATATCTTTGGATATTCAACTAGGTGAACTACTATTTCCTCACAATTTCCTAGTTTCAGACATAATGGATGAATGCATCCTTGGAGTAGACTTTATGACCACATATAAAATAAATTTAGATGTCGGAGAACGAATACTCAAATATGGCAACATAGAAATTCCTATGAGACTAGGAGGAGGAACAGATTATCCTGCAAAAATAAGGACGATGGTATATGAGAATATGACTCTCTCTGCATTCTCGGAGACGCTAGTATGGACAAAGCTTACTGATGACATCGGGACCTGCCGATTCTATCTGGTGGAGCCTAACCCTACAAAAGTAACATCGAACATCATCGTTGGTAAGACTTTAGTGAAGGCAGAAGGCGCAACATTAATTCCAGTCAGAGTGCTCAACACATCCGAAAATGAGGTACAACTAAAAGAAGGTGCTATAATTGGAAATTGTGAGCCTGTTTATCAGATTGTTAATTTGGAAAATGGTAGTAATATTAAGGAGGCGATACGTATACCAGCTACTACTCAACAGGTTCAGAAACTTCTTTCATCTAGTGCCTTAAGTGAACAGCAATACAAGGATGCCAAAGAGATGATCGATGAATTTTCGGAATTATTTGCAATGAATGATGATGATTTCGGCAAAACAAATCTTGTCCAGCATCGGGTCAATACAGGAGACTCTAGGCCCACTCGGCAACCACCACGAGGACTACCATTAGCCAAACAACCAGAAGTGGCAGATATGATAAATTCCATGAAAGAACAAGGCATAGTTGAGGAATCTAACAGCCCTTGGACATCGCCAGTTGTTTTGGTCAGGAAAAAGGATGGCAGCACACGATTCTGTGTGGACTACCGCCAACTAAATAATGTAACAAGAAAGGATAGCTATCCGTTACCAAGGATTGATGACACATTGGACACCCTTTCCGGAGCGCAATGGTTTTCCACATTGGATTTGAAGAGCGGTTACTGGCAAGTGGAAATACATCCCGAGGACCGAGGCAAAACTGCTTTCTCAGTTGGAACTGGCTTATGGCAATTCAAAGTTATGCCATTTGGATTATGTAATGCTCCAGCCACATTCGAACGACTCATGGAATGTGTTTTACGAGGATTAACCTGGAAAACATGTCTTGTCTACTTAGATGACGTAATTGTGATCGGAAGGACATTCGAGGAACATAAAAACAATTTACGGGACGTACTTCAAAGACTGAGAGATGCGAAACTGAAGCTCAGCACGAATAAATGTGCTCTATTCAAGAATGAAGTAAAATATCTGGGGCATATAGTTTCATCACAAGGAGCAAGAACTGATCCAGAGAAGATAAGAGCTGTGAAAAATTGGCCTGTTCCAAAGGACAAACATCAATTAAGGAGTTTTCTTGGATTGGCTACCTACTACAGGCGATTCGTTAAAGGTTTTGCAGATATAGCAAGGAGCCTACATCAACTTACAGAAAAAGGAAAGCCGTTCATATGGTCAGATAAATGTAACGAGAGTTTTGCAAATTTGAAGCAACAGCTCTGTGGAACTCCAGTGCTTCACTATCCAAAGCTGGGAAAAACTTTTATATTGGACACGGATGCCAGCAATGTAGGTATTGGTGCAGTGCTTTCACAGGAGGAGGATGGCCAAGATGTGCCAGTAGCTTATTTTAGCAAAGCACTCTCAAAATCAGAGAGAAATTATTGTGCTACAAGGAAAGAGCTACTTGCCATTGTAAACTCAACCAAGCATTTCCATAAATATCTCTACGGGCAGAAATTTATCCTCCGCACTGACCATGCAGCGCTTAAATGGCTTTTGCAGTTTAAGAACCCTGAGGGGCAAGTGGCGAGATGGATAGAGCGACTCCAAGCTTATGACTTTGAAATCCAACACCGAAGAGGACGTATCCATGGAAATGCAGACGCCCTCTCACGACGTCCATGCAAAGTTGAATGCAAACATTGCGTTTGGCTGGAAGAAAAAGAAACAAAAGCAACAATACAGCTGATGACGGTGGAACCATCGACAGGTTGGAACAACGAGAGCTTGCGAACAGCACAACGGGAAGACCCAGACATATCACCTATTCTTGCTTGGAAAGAAGACATGGAAAGACCACAATGGCAAGATATCTCGGAGAGGAGTGAGAAACTGAAGAGCTACTGGGCTCAATGGAACTCTCTTCACGTTGAATGTGGTATATTAAAGCGCAAGTGGGAATGAACTAACGGCGAGCCAGCCATTCCGAATGCAGATAGTGGTGCCAGCATCCCAGGTCAAAGATGTTCTAGAAGAAATGCACAGTGGATCATCTGGAGGACATTTGGGGGTGAATAAAATAATTTCCAAAATACGTGAAAGGTTTTATTGGTTACATATGCGAGAGGATGTTGAGAAATGGTGCCGCAGATGCACTATCTGTGCTTCTTACAAAGGACCACCACACAGAAGTAGAGGAGAAATGCATAAGTATAATGTAGGAGCCCCATTTGAAAGGATAGCCGTAGACATCGCTGGACCTTTTCCAGAAACAGATAACGGTAACCGTTATATATTAGTTGCTATTAACTATTTCAGTAAATGGCCTGAAGCTTATGCAATCCCTAAAGAAGAGTCTACCACAGTAGCGGATCAAGTTGTAATGAATTGGGTCAGTAGATTTGGTGTTCCTCATGAACTTCATTCGGACCAAGGACAGAACTTCGAATCACGGACTTTCCAAGAGATGTGTAAAATTCTGGGAATAACAAATACCAGAACAACTCCTCTGCATCCACAATCTGATGGCATGGTAGAGCGCTTCAACAGAACATTGGTCGAGCATCTAAAGAAAGTAGTCGACTATCACCAACGCGATTGGGATCGACATATTCCCATGTTCTTAATGGCCTATCGATCAGCTGTACACAACACGACCGGACAAACTCCAGCAAAAGTGATATTCGGAAAGGAGATGCGTTTACCTAGCGATCTCAAGTTTGGTACACCCAGAGGTGAACAAAAGTTACCAGACGATTATGTATCGGAACTTAGACAACGATTGGCTGATGTACATGAAGTCACGAGAGCAAAATTTGCAATAAATACCGATCGGATGAAGACCCGCTATGACTTACGTGCTAACTCAGCAGGATTTAATGAAGGTGACCTTGTTTGGCTGTACAACCCAAAACGACGTAAGGGACGTTCTCCCAAAATACAACAACACTGGGAAGGACCGTATTCAGTAGTGACTAGAATAAATGACGCAGTATATAGGATTCAGCGGGGTACAAGAGGCAAACGGAAAATCATTCATCTAGATCGTTTATGCCAATACTGCGAGCATCAAGACCGTGGATCACCTGTTGTTCGGGACGAACAATTTTAAGAAGGGGGCAGTGTTACGCGCCACAAAGTGATACAAGCGACATCTATTGGAAATGGAAACAACTTTAGGTTAGTGACATCCTAGTAAACTGGGTTTGGAGAATGGAATATTCAGGAAGGTTCTAGGATAATTCGTAGAGTATAAATATGGCGTTGCCCACATCCAGGAGGCGAGTATTATTTCAGACAGCGAAGTGAGAAGTGAACGAAGTAAACTATTTGGATTGCGATAATTAGAAGTACAGTACTAGCGATAAATAAAGAGTTGATTTGATAATTATTTGTGAATTTGTGAGAGTAAACAGTAAAGTTAAATAAAGAAAGAACTTTTGAATTATATCTGAAATATTGTGTTTTAAATAACGAACTGAGGCCACGCTCGTAACAATATTCACAAAAAAGGAAAATATATATGTTGCATTAAGAATAATTATATATATTATATATATATATATATATATATATATATATATATATATATATATATATATATATATATGGAGTAAAAATATGAAAAGGTAAGCAGCTTTTCACTCTACGTTTAATTTAATCCACAATTATTGTTATGGTTGTTTGTATAGTTGATATTTTTTTTGTGATGATGCTAGCTGAGTATCCAGGCCGGCAGTTCCTTGTAGTTGAAAGCGTAGGTGGTGAAGATAATTAAAATTGGAAATTTTGTGATCCTGGAGGCGTTTTGGTCGACGTATTATTGTAGTCTTCCTTTCTTCCTTCCTTCTTTATTAAACGTCTTGTTTGAGGCAGGGATGAAGCCTCGCAAGATTCCCCCGTTGAGCGCTATGGCGCTTAAACTTATTTATCCTCTAAGTACTATTTAGAGTACCCGGGCTCTTTTTTTTTATATGTTTTTCAAGTATTATTTTATTATTTTTTTTATTAATTTTTGTTTTTATTATTGATTAGCACTGATTTTTTTTGCAGGTTCCGCTGCCACCAAAATGTTATATGAAGATGTGGGCCGTGCTCCGGGTGGAGAGCTCACAGCTTATATAATAAAGAAAAATATAGAAGAACTCCCCTTTTTCCGTTTTTTTTTATTTATTTACAACTCAAATACCCAGTATAAGATTTTTATTTTCGATTTATTATTTATTTTTTTCTCACAAAATTATCTTATACTCAATCTTATTTTCAATTTTCTATAACACAAAACAGTTAGTATTCGATTTTGCTTTGATTTATTATTTTTTTTGTATACGCACAAATTTTCCTCTATTTAATCTTATTTTCAATTTCTTTAATTTATTTTTTTTTTTTTGGACACCGAAAGTTTTTTAACTCAAAGCTTGACGCCGAACTTTAGTAGGTAGATTTTAAAAAACGACTCCCTGAGGTTTGGACAAATTGCACCCAAGTACCCATGTTCGCTTAAAAAGCTCTTTTTTCTTTTTACTGTTTTCTCACGACGTTGAAAAAACGTACGTGAGAAAATGCAAAAGTTCTTTGATGAGAGCTGTATGCATCAATGCAAAACTGTAATCCGATATGCACTTGTGCGCCCGTCTTGAAATATTAATTTTAAGAGGGCGCGAATAATTGTGATAATATGTATGTATTGTAATTGTATGTATGTAAGTACATACAATTAGGTTGGATTAAGTAGGTAATGTACTTATGTACATAGTACATACGGAAAAAAAGTAAGAAGACACTGTATGTAGGTAAGTGTGCATATCGTGTGAGTGGAATGTGTGTCTGACAACAAAATGCAAATTATGCGACATTGCATTTTGTTATAACATGGGAATGCACTTTTAAATGCATTTTAAATTTTGATTGAGATTTTAAATGAAATTAATTTTGATTTTCAGGGTCATTTCTACGATACATTAATATATTGGGCATATATTCACCTTATGGTTGTGATTTGGGGCATTGGTACCTGAGTCACAACATCACGTATCGAAAATTAATTTTCTTTTTACCACTGAATTACACGTCAACTCTGTTACATTTTTTGTTTTTCTTATAACAATCCTATTCTTCTGTCACGATTATGCACTTTTCTGCTACTACCTTTTTGTTAAAAAACTGAAAGTACCGCAGAACCGCCCGAACCAAGTTATTGACTTTTTGAAACTACTCGTATTTGTTTTCAAATTCGACTCCTTTCGTGTTAAAAATCGACTGCGCTCTTATTTTTATCGCGATCAAAAGCCGTCGGTCAGGGTAGAAAATGCATAGTTGCATTTCTACCCTGAGAAAAATTTTCATTTATTCTGGACTTGTTTAAACAAGTCCAGAATATTTTTCGTTGGACGGAGGCTTGAAATTTGATGCTTTTATAAACATCAGCCACCGTCCCGTCGATTGAAATTGCGGTGCACGTATACATAAAATGTATTTTCGCGGCGCGCATTTCTGATCGCGAAAGCTTTTTTTTTATATGTATGTACGTTCGTACATACATATTGTAAGTCTCACGACAAATCGTACTGAAGGTAGGATTTGTCTTTCGCTTTATTTTTTTTTAAGTGTGCCGCATTGCCAAATTTTGTTGAAGACGGGGGAATTTTTTGGACTTTTTATTAAAATTTTTGACATTTAATACTTTTGTTTTTCTGGGAGTCGTCTCCGCAGGAATTTCGGTCACCATACATGCATTGGGACTGTGTGTTTGTGTGTACTACAATTGGTGTTGGGTTTGTGTATGTCACAATTCCTTCCCCCTACGAAAAAAATGAGTATTCTTTGAAGAGGAATACTCATGGTTTTGTTACATTGTATTGCTTATCTTATTTTTTTTTGCTTGTCAATCATTTTATAGGATGAAATTGGTTTTTCTTTCGGATGCTGGGGTTACTTGGTTTTGACTTTAATCTAGTTCATATTTGAAAACTGAAGCGGGAATTCAACATGTTATTTGCGCAAAAATTGAGCAACCAACCTTTTTATAGTCCCGAGCGCCCCCTGACCATTTGGGCCGGCGATGCTGAGAGCGGCCGCTACTACCGGGTCCGACTAAATTTATACACTCATCAAGGACAATCGTGGACTGCCGTAGGTGAGTGTTTTTAATAGTTTTTAGAATTGTTATTCAAATTACTAACCATGCTTTGTTCTTCCAGGTGGTATCTTGGTACTCAGTGGCGTTCACGGGTTATGTGCCTTTTGCTGTTTGCCGTTTGCTGTTTTGGTGTTTACTCTATTTTATTTCCTGTGTTTAATTTATATTTGAATCTAGGCCCCTTCTTCTTTTGTTTAATTTTATAAAGTAATTTTGTTTATATTTTAGTTTTAACGCATCTACATATATACCATTTTACCATTTTCACCCTAATGCATTTTTAGCGTAGATTGGTGCGGCTTATCCAAAAAATATCCTATTTAATTTATTTATATATTAATCATGTTCCAACATTTTTTAATTTGGTCAATTCCTGCTTATAATGAATTGTTGCTGCAAACTATTTTATGTACCTTTTCTCTGAGGCTTTAGTTCAATTTGTATGATCCAATGTGCTAGCTTTTCGGAAATCTACAATTTTCGAAAGAGTATTTTTTGTTTCCAAAATTTTTTTTTCTTTTTTTTTTTTATACTACTTAGATTTTCGGCTTTGGTTTTTCGTTTCTTTAACTATTAGTTTAGAGTAATTTAAGTATATTCCTTCCATATTTACTTTTATTGGGGTGTTAGTATTGAAATTGGTCGGTTCGGCTAGGCTTTACATTTTGTTTTTTGTTTTGAAAGGTTCTTGCCTTTATCTTTGTTATAGCATGTTCTTCTAATAATGTAATTAGTTCTTTAATTAATTTGATTACTTATAATGTAATTATTTATTTATTTTTTTATTTCTACTTTTGAGAAATGTTAATGCTAATTTTTAAAATTTTCTTTTCCTAACCTATTTAAATCTTATTTGTTTTTGTAATGGTAGCCTGGTAGGTTATAATTTAATGATTTATTTATTCTTTATTTCTACTTTTAAGAAATGTTTTATCTAGTCTTAGTACCTTACTCTATTTTTATAAATCTTTTAATTCTAATGTCACTTTATTTTTATATACGTATGTATATTTATGTAGTACATAATCTCTTTCGGCCTTACTGCCTGTCCTGCATGCTCTTTATACATTGTTTTTTTTTTGTTTACTTAACCATTTTTAGTTTGGTTTGCTTCATCTTTTTTTTTCCTTTATTTCTACTACAATTTAGTTTGTTATTAGTTAGTCTTAATATAATTTTGTGTTATTTTTTTTTATTTATTTTCATATTTATTTATTTGTTTATTTATGTTTAACTAACTCCTTTTTAAGTTCTTAGTTTACCGACTATTTAATAATTAAATCTAGTGCCTTTTTTATGTGCCTGATTTTAAAATATTTTTTTTTTGATTACCTATACTGTTCGAGTAGGTACTGTATGCTATTTTATTTTTCCTATTTTTGTATTTATGTAGTATTAATTCTAACAAATTTTTTTTTCTGTAGTATTACTAATCTAATTATTTTTATTCTATATACTTCTTGTATATAGTGTACCAGGCCTGCTCCTTTTGTTTCAATTTTACATTGATTTGGTGATCCATGTTGACAGTGCCGTGTTCCATTTTTTAAACAATTTGGACTGATTTTGTTTTAACGAGGCCTTCTAGTTCGCCATAAACTGGGTTGGGGAGCAGGAGTTCGTTCTTCTAAAGGGATTCCCTCTGATGAAATTTCGGGGTTACCTTCTGGTTGATTTCTCTGTTGTCTCATCTTGATGACAACAGGGTTAAGATATTTTACTGCCACCACAATCATTATGGGCCAGAACAAGTAGGCCCGTCAATGATATAGATGTGGTGGACAGGATATGGGAGTTTCTGCTCGACACCTTTTCCTGGTATTTAATAATTTTGCCTCTAATTTCCTCTAGTGAATGCGTGTTCTGGTAGACTGATTTTGTGAATATCGTCTCCAGTTAAAATTTTCCATTGAAACTTGCGTTTGGTTTTGAGATTCTGGTAAAATGTCGGCCAGACTCAAATTCGATAAGGAATGATTAAATTGTGGAAATTGTTTGGGTTGAATTATTTTCAGCGGGCGTTTACTTTCACCTTCATATTTGAGCACTTTGTCACTTATTTGCACTTGACACGATTGCGTTATCTCAAGTATCCCTTGTCCTTCCAGTTTCGAGATCACAAAGTGATCTGGACATGTGATATGTAACACCGTGGAGGTAATAAATGAAAATAGCCACGTATTGGGCTTGCTTAGTTTGATCAGCATGTCCTTTTGGGGATTTGTACTCTGGACCTGCATTTGAGCATTTCATTTAAAGGGTTGTATGGTAATTTAATGGCACATTCGTTGGATGTTGTCGCTTTGATTATAGGCGTGTTCAGCCGGCCTACATACGTGTTTTTTTCCAAATTACTTGTTATTTTCTTGAAAATTTTCATGTCCTCGCCTTTTAATAAGAGAAATTCTTAAGTTTTTGCGCTATTGGCTATGTGTGAATAACCAGGGTCTGGAATTAATGAATAATTTGCCGACTTGGGTACAGGATAGCATTGAATCTGTTGTAGCCTCATTTTTGGCAGATTAAAAATTGGGAGAGAAGCTCTCACCACCAATTTATTCTGCATAAGGAGCGATTGAGCTCCTGCTGTTTGGTAGAGGACGGCTAAACAATTCTGATCGTTAGGGCAATACGAAGTGGTTTTGCGATATATCTCCAGTAGAATTTTGGGAGACATAAGGAGTGGATGAATATGATTGGTTCTACTAGCCATTATTATATTAGTTATTGTCTTAGTTGCCTCCTAGTTAAATCATCGGCCACATGGTGGAGATCGTTTATCTGGTGGGCTATTTTTTGTTGTCTGTCTATTAACATAGCCAGCGGTTTTTGAATCTTTTCCAAGGTAGTTTTTACAACACTGATTTGTTGTTTCTCTAGCTCGGCTAGGACTTGTGTATTTGATTCAAGTTCTTCTGACCTGCTGTAAATTTCTTTTTCGTTGTTATTGTCCATGGTCCCAAATAAATAGTACGTGGCACTGCCTATTCCGTCAAATATTGATCTGGCCTTGCGTTTTCCTAGTACTACTTCCTTTATAGTTTCCGTGCGCTGTCTATTATAACAAGTATTTGTAGTCGCTGCACGTTACACAGGTCTTCTGGGTTTGTTATATTTATGCAGAGTTGATGCACCAAGCGCTCTGCATATTCTGCTAGCTTTATCTGGGCATCTAATTCATCCAAATCTATCTCAGTGCGGACATTCCAGGTGTCATGATATACCATGAGATTTCCTAGGTCCTCGAAAAATATACCCGACCCATTTAGCTGGGTTATTACATTGGTTTTTACAGCGATTTCCCCTGTTGTGTACTGGATGAGGAGGGCTATTATAATTAATTGTAGTGCCATTTCTGTGGGCAAAACGTAGGAAGAAAATAGTTCTTTAAGTATGGTGGTACTTTTATTGTGCCGTTCTAAACTGGGCAGTGGAGTGATTCCACCGCAAATGTTCATAGGGATGTTGTGAATATAAATCTTGATGCTGATCAATTGATGTTATCATAGAACGAAACAACCAATTGATCAGCATTTCCTCATTGAGTCATTGCTTTGCGAGATACTAAGTAAGACCTTGCACAATAAACACAATGCATCCAGGTCTTGCTTAAGTGTGCCAACGGTAGCCCAATTAAAAGTTGCAGTGTATCGCATTTCATAACAAACTGGAAATTATTTGGTTTGTTATGAAAGCGCGTATGCTATACATCAAGTGGCTACCTGCTTAAAAATGTTCTAATATGACGCAACATAGCAATGGCCCAGATATGGAACGAATGAGTGAGGTGACATGGTGACTGGCCGGAGAAAGCTCTGTGAGTTCTTTCTAATATTGCTAAGAGTCAAGTTACGAAGACTCTCGTTCGTGCGGTTTTAGGTGAAAAATACGCGATCGAAGGGAGGAAGTTTTTTTTAATAAACATTTTTTAAATTAAATAAAAGTTTTTTATGTGGTGAGCTTCCCTAACCGAACGAAATACAACATTTGGCGCAGCCGGTAGGATTTGAATAGTGTGGGCAAGATATTCTACACCCTCAAACCTGAAATTGAGTCTGATTGCTGGGCGCTATTCGACCTACAAAATAATATAAAAACAAAAACAAAAAAAGTAGAAAAGTGAAAAAAAAATATATATATATAAAATAAAAAAAGGTAAAGAAGAAAAGTGAAAAAAGAGAGAAATCTGTTTAAGAAAAGAAAGTGTGTAAAAAGGTGCAAGTGCAAGTACCTGACAACTCGCAGCTGAAACTGAAGCAGTACACACCTTAAAACTTTTCGAAGCAGTATATCTCCCAAGGAATTAAAAAAAAAATAGAAAAAAAATTGTAAGATTTTTATATAACTTTTTTTTTATATATATATATCTATATACCTAAGCCGAACGACGACAAAAGTACCATTGACTCAAGTTTTTCTTTTTATGATTGTTTTTATTTTATTTGCATTCATTTTTATCTCTTACTCCCATTAGCTCTTTGCGGATATACGTGTATCCAGATTTGATAGGGATATATTGAATATTTTGTTTTCATTTTCCTACAATAATAATTACCAACAAAAAAAAAATACAAACATTTGGCTGGTATGGAATACTATTCTATTATACCAAAAGGTGTAAGTGTTAAAGGGTAAAGTGATTAATGACCTTCAACAAATTATAAAATATCTCTGTAACATGAAGCGCGAATGAAAATATTATTTTTCTTTTAGTATGAAATAAGTATTTATGTTTTTTTCAACACTGTCACAGCACAATAGCATAATTAAAATTTTGTTTAAAAAGAAATCATTTAGTTTTGGTGATGATACAAAAAGTGAAAAGTAAATCAAAATTTTGAGCTAACAAATCTAATACGATTCTAATAACTGTCGGTGCCGAGAAGCCTTTTAAATAACCGTCTGTTTTTATAATAAATTCATTTAAGCCGAATTTTCGAAATTTTTCTGCACGAAAAAAAAAGGGGGAAACAAAGTGGGATAAACTGGATTTCTAGTACGGATCTCGAATTTCGCATGAACTTAAGTGAGCTGGCTTGTATGGTAAATGTGATTTATACTCTTTGTCCAAGGCTGTGTGTCCACAGAAATTTTTTTTTAATAACAAATGTAAATGTCAATGTTAAAAGATATTTTTGGTGCATTTGAAGGGCTTAAATCGCGAAAAACTGAGAATCCATATTTAGGTTGACCTCATGATTTCATGTAGTGAATGAAGCAGTCAATCTCCAAAAATCTTTTCCTAATTATTCCTCTATATTTATACTAATTTTAATTCATCAGTCATAAATGATATTATTTATAAAGAATTGCTACTACTAACGAAGACCACTAAACCTAACGTTACAAAACGGGCAATTGTACATTATATGGGCATTTTTGTAAAGAAAATTCAAAAACGAATAAAACTTGAAGATGCGGTAATTAGGACTTTGCGAATTGTTGCTGATCCGAGTAGAAGGTCTGTTGCACTATGTTATTGTTGTGATATTGAAATTATGACTAACATGAGATATTAATGAGAAAATTGTCATTTCAAATTTCCGAAAAGCTTAACCGTAAGATTTTCTACTACGTCAACATTTAACTGATTCTATTTTATGTTTTATTTTTATTTCGTTAGCTTCTCAGGGCTTTAGTTTCATATAACGGAACATATCCCCTCAGATTCGGCCCAATATTGCTGTATACACACATATGAACGGTTCAAGATCAAATGCTGGATTTTCTTGTAGTGGTGTTACAATTAAGAATAAACAGTTGAATAAAGGTGGAATAGAATTCAAAAATTGAACCATCTTAATTAATATCACAGACAACGGATAATCCGACAGCAAATTCAACACCAAAATCGCCTGCCAAACCTGCATATCCATTTTACGTGTTGAGTAAAGCTCAAAAGAGATTTTGGAAAAAAATTAATTCTTTTTCCTTTGAGAACACAAGCCCAAATTTAAGTGCAGATAGCACTGACCCCAGTACAAGCAGCAACCCGACAGAGAGCGGGGAAAAAGAATTCAGACGTCGATCAAAATCTTGTCCGCGATTATTACAAGAAGACAATATGGCAACCGTACAAGTTGACATAGCAAAAGTTAACCAACTGATTTTCAATAGTATTCTCATTTTAACGGGTGATATATGAATAAACCTAGAGTCACAAGTAAGCATATTTATAAACTATTGTAAACACGTAATAAATTGCTTATCTGTCACAGAAATTCCGATTTTTTGAACCCTCCTTACCACACGCTTTAGAGGTAGAGCAGCCACCTTGTTAGAGGGGACACAATTAAAAAATTTCAGCGAATTAGAGACTGGTTAACACAAATAGCTATGTGACCTTGGTAAATGAACTCCGTGTGCTATACCACATGCCTGGAGAGACGTTGACAGATTTTGCACACAGAGTGAAAGTTTTATATAAAAATTGTGTCTCAAAAATTTCTGAGCGTCATAAAGGTGATGCTGCTAAAGCAGTAGGAACCGAGCTTAAGGAAACGGCCATATATGTGCTTAAAGCCGGGATAATCAATCCTATTCATAAAATCCATCTTATGCAAGATACAAGTCAGGAGCTGTCTGTCGTAATCGAGAAGGCGGAAAAACTTAGGAGATAGAAAGGCAAGCAATGTCGATGTACCATAACCCTTTGGGAGTTCAATTAATGAACCCATCAATGGGAAACGGATATCCAGTTGCGAATAATTTAATGGGATCCAACAAAATCCAAATTATTGCCAAGTAACTCCTCAGGAGAATAATTCTTACAGTGGAAGAAGATATTCGGCACATAACCGTCAAGAAAACGACAGGCGGAACCCGCGCCTCCCATAAAATGTAGTTTCTGTAATAAGGCAAACCACACTTTCTCCGAATGCTTCCAGCGGAAAAAAGCAGGGTTCTGCAATAACTGTCAAATTTATGGACATGTCGCCCAGAATTGCAGAAAGAGAACCACTAACCAAAAACCTCAGATAAATTCGTTACAAACTAATAGAAGGCCAGTCTCGCATGCAGCATTTTTTACAAGGCCACTCCAACGATGTGTATTTTATCAAAGAGAGGGACATACTATGACCAACTGTCGAGCTAAGCAAGAGTGGGACAGCCAGAGACCACAAAGTGCTCAAAGAACAAACAATTACTCGGAAAACTAGATGTAGGCTTGCGACGACACCGCGGAAGCCTGGAGAGCACCAATGAAAACCGGTGTCAGCCCTCCCAAGCCCCTAAGTGCTCAGTTAAATTACCGTTGGATATAGCAGCTACTTAACGGCGCTGTTGGAGAAGGTCAAACAGTAGGAACATGCAAGGGGAATTTTCTACTTAAAGCCCCACAAGCATGTGAATTTCATGTAGTAAAGGACAACGAGAATGCAACTTGCGTTGGCATACTAGGCTACAATTTCTTGTCAAAAGCATGTAATATTAAGGGTCCACAGAAAACCTCAGAGTTCCCAGTCTCAGAAGTAAATAACACAAACTTCGCTATACCACTAAACTCTCATATTGAAAAGAAGGGGTTGAACATAGAAAAAAGTCCCTTCGAAACGTTGAAAAACAGAAAGTCGGTCCATTTTCCAAAATGTGAACTTGGTAAGCTGCAATCTGAAAGTTGCTATAATCGAAGCGATAATAGGCAACGCCAACTGAATGGAGTAGAAAATGGGAAGGTTCAGAGAAAAAGCCACATTACTGCCCGCTCAGAAAAAATTGTGAGAATTCCAGTGGAAAGTAATGGTGAATTTGTTTGCATGTCATATTTGTAGCAAACTGTTTAACAAAGGCAGTAAAAAAGGAAATCACAACTATAATACTTAATTCCATTAACAATGATGAAACTCTAGACCATGTTGAATTAGAATTACACCCGATTGAAGATTATCACATTACAAATTGGAATGAAATCAATAATACCTCTAAGGTTAAACCAAATGTATGAAGTAAGAACTGCATACACTACATAGCCGACAAGACTAGGCGGAACAGGATACTGGATAAAGAAATCGTGTTGGATGAAAGTCTCAATAAAGAGGAACAGAAGGCATTGCGAGAGTTATGTCATGAGTATAATGACATTTTTTTATTACCAGAAGATAAGCTATCATATACAAATTCTGTAAAGCATGAAATACATATTAAGCAAGATCATGCGCCAGTAAGTCCGAAAATGTATAGGTTACCTGAGAGACAGAGATATGTTATCCAGGAGCAAGTGGAGGAAATGCTTAAAAATGATATTATTACACCAAGTATCAGTCCGTGGAACTCACCTCTTCTAGTAGTACCTAAACGGGATGGTCCGAATGGAGAAAAACAGTGGCGAGTCGTTGTTGACTTCCGAAAATTAAATGATATTACTATAGGTGATGCCTTTCCCTTACCAAGGATTGAGGACATATTCGATCAACTAGGCCACTCAAGATATTTCACAACATTAGATCTGGCCAGTGGTTACCATCAAGTGCTAGTTGACGAAAGAGATCAATCCAAGACAGCTTTTAGTACTCCACATGGACATTATGCGTTCAAAAGAATGCCTTTTGGGCTAAAAAATGCTCCAGCAATATTCGAACGCTTAATGAATCACGTCTTAACCGGACTTCAAGGATTCAGATGTTTTGTATATTTAGACGATATTGTCATATACGGAAAGAACTTATCGGATCATAACGGGAAGTTAAGAGATGTGTTTGAAAGATTTCGAAGGAATAATTTAAAGCTGAAAATTGAAAAATGTCATTTCTTACGAAAAGAGGTAGTATACTTAGGACACAAATGCTCTAGTAAAGGCGCTTTACCAGACCCTTCAAAGGTAGTTTGCGTCCAAAACTTTCCACAGCCGAAAACTGTGCGACAAGTTCAGTCTTTTCTTGGTTTAGCAAATTATTATAGGAAATTCATCCCTAATTTTTCTAAAATTTCCGAGCCCCTCAACAAGCTTCTGCGAAAAAATACTAAATACAACTGGTCAGACCAATGTGAGAGGCTTTCAACAAACTCAAAATGTTGCTTATCGCACCGCCTTTACTAATATATCCCGACTTCGACAAAAACTTTCATATTATCGACAGATGCCAGCGGAGAAGCATTGGGTGCGGTGTTAGCTCAAGGAAAGATCGGTGAAGAACAACCCATTGCTTACGCAAGCAGAACCTTAAACAAAGCCGATCGGAACTACTCTGCTACCGAAAAAGAATTGTTTGCAATACTGTGGGCCACGCGGAATTTCCGATGTTATTTATATGGCCGCAGGTTCACTATCTACACAGACCATAAACCCTTAAAAGGAATTTTCAATAGTAAAGACCCCTCCCCACGTTTACTTCGATTTCGGAAGACGACTACAATATAGAGTACAAACCAGGAAAATTTAATAAAAACGCTGACACACTCAGCAGAATTCCCTCTAACGACAACAGTGACAATATGAATAAAGAGCGTGAAGGAATTCAGATAATCACAACAGCACAAGTTCACCACGAGATGGATTCTGAAGTTGAAACCAATTTTTGTCACCCATCCTGTCATGTTTTAACCAGGGCACAAAGAAAAGTAAATGAGGAAGACCTGAAGGAATTGGAAAATGGGAGCCCAAAGACAAAGGAGAACGGAAAGCCAGACGAGAAGGATCCCGATACTAGCTCAGTTAGTTCAGAGGAGTCCACCAACGATGAAAGAATAACAGTTCTGAGTAACCGGAATGACATATATGTCATTCTACGAGATTACCATAACTCACCCCTCGGAGGGCACTTAGGAAACTATAAGACATACAAACGCATAAGGAGAAACTACAAATGGAAGGGTATGGAAGGGTATGCTAAAAGATATCCATAAGCATATTAGGAAGTGTGTTCCATGCAGCAAAAACAAACATGGAAAGAACATCAAAATGCCTATGGTAATTAGTAGTGTTGCCGAAAAGCCATTTGATAAAGGATATTTAGATTTAGTCGGACCTCTGCCAGAAACAAGCAATGGTAATAAATATATCCTTACACTCTTGGATGACACAACCAGGGTGTTTGATTGCAAACCTTTAAAAAATGGCGAGGCTATCACAGTAGCTGACGGTTTTTACAAGCTAATGATGAAATATAAGATACCTAAAGCAGTAGTCACAGACCAAGGCGCAAACTTTACTAGCAACCTTTTCAAACACCTATGCAAACTATTTAAAATCAAGAAATTTCAAACAACAGCTTACCACCCACAGGCAAATGGTGCTCTGGAAAGAACACACGGACCTTTAATTGACTACCTGAAGAACATTGTGGATGATAACATAACAGAATGGGACCAATGGCTCGAGGAAGCAGTACATGTGCCTAATCACTCACTTCATGTAGGAGGAAAACATACCCCTATGGAAGAATTGTGTGGATTTTACGATCTACCTCCTAATAACTTAAGAAAAGAGCCAGAACCTATCCATAATTTTGATGATTATGTCAGCATAAGAAGAAGAAAAATGCAATTACTTCATAAAATGGTAAGAGAAGAATTGCTAAAAAGCAAACTAAAATCCAAAGAAAATTACGATAGGAATCCACGGAGTGTAAAATTTCATGTAGGTGACCGAATTCTTTTAAGAAACCCTACTAAAAAACATAAACTGGCACCCATTTGGAATGGCCCGTATGAGATTAAAAAGGTTAATAATGATGTCAATTGCACCATACAAATTGGACATAAGTTGGGAAGAATTCATGATAATAGATTAAAAACGTTTTAGATTTACGATTACCTCAAAGCCTAATTTATCGCGACTATTACTAAATTCGATTTATTATCTACAGATTATGCGACTGTGGTTTTTTGCAATAATACCCTGGGTGGCACCCCAGGTAGATGTAATACCTCTAAATCCCACTGGCGTAATGTTCGAATAGATATCACCAGCATACATGTATGTGCACACATGGGTCATATATACGCAGATCCAGATGATGCAAGAAACCGAGCACTAGGATTTATTGCAACATTGCGAGAAAACAATAGCACATCTGTGTACGCTACAGTTAAAGCATGAAGAAACCGAATCATGCAAAACATGGGAAACCGAGTTACGAACGCAGGTAAACAAGGTTAAGGATAGGTTAAGAGATATAAACTTCTATTTGCAAGTTCGAAGTAAGCGAGGAATAGTTGATGGAATAGGTAGGGTGAGCAAATTTTAATTCAGTACTATGGATGACAGAGATGCCGAGCAAATATATACCAAACTAAAGAACTTGGAAACTCAAGACTCTGAAAATGTTCATCTGATAGAAAAACCAATTAGCTTAGTCAAGTTAAAATTCAATGAAATAAATCGGGCATTTAAGAAAGTTACGGAATACCAACAAAACTTAGAGGATCGCTTTAAGGGCTTGGTAGAAAATGTAATTAATTCCACCAGAATTCTCAAATCGGAAATAAGAACCGTAAATATTGTTATGCGCCACAAAGTGATACAAGCGACATCTATTGGAAATGCAAACAACTTTAGGTTAGTGACATCCTAGTAAACTGGGTTTGGAGAATGGAATATTCAGGAAGGTTCTAGGATAATTCGTAGAGTATAAATACAGCGCTGCCCACATCCAGGAGGCGAGTATTATTTCAGACAGCGAAGTGAGAAGTGAACGAAGTAAACTATTTGGATTGCGATAATTAGAAGTACAGTACTAGCGATAAATAAAGAGTTGATTTGATAATTATTTGTGAATTTGTGAGAGTAAACAGTAAAGTTAAATAAAGAAAGAACTTTTGAATTATATCTGAAATATTGTGTTTTAAATAACGAACTGAGGCCACGCTCGTAATAATATTAAGTCAGATATTAATAAAATATTGATATATATATCAACGGTTCACAAATGAATTATTGGTGATAAATGCCTTACATCAGCATACCTTACACCCTCTGATTTTGACAGCCAACGATATATCACAAATATATAGTGAAATCAGTAACAGAGGCATGACAAACCTCTTGTTGGACTTCAAAACTGTCAGTCAAATAATTCAAACTGATTCTATACAGTTAGATAACAAACATTTCGTCCGTATCACGCTTCCATTGCCTGAAAATACAGTATATACACTTAATAAAGTATACTTATTGCCAACACCTATCTCACCCAAAAGCTCCGCTATTTTCAAAATTGAGGCAAATTATTTCCTGAACAGCACTCGAAACCAACAGTATTTAGAAATGACAACTCTAGACTTTAAAGAACACTGCAAAAGGTCTACTACTACGAGTGATATAAAATATATTTGTTATTAAGTCCAACCTAGTACACTTATAGTTAACAAAGCCAATTGCATGGCGAACTTATTCAATAACCCGCTAAGAGGACCTGCTCCTTGCGAACACAGAATAATAAATAATACTGCTAATACCCTAACAAAAATGGTCAGGCAAAATTCTTGGCTGTTCGTATTTTTCTCAGAGGCAACTCTTTTAACAAACTGTAGTAATCATTTTGGTTATTTAACCATTAACGGCACTGGAGTTCTCGTTTTAAAACAACCCTGTACGTATACGTTATAAAACTATAGAATTCCTTTTGAAAACAGTTTCAGTTATTATCCCCCAATACACCAACCCGAACTCTACAATGTTCCTAAAGTATCGTTCAAACAAGATCTTTATGACGAGCTACAAGGTAAATTGAATATTACCGCAAATCTAAAGATAAATACTCATAGAAATCATAACTTCGCCCTCGTTAGTGAGAGTAAAGATTTAGATGATTTGGAAAGAGAAATATATTCAGTAAAGTCAAGTAGGGAAAGAAAAAGGCATCAAATTCAAACCCATGCCAATACAGGAATAACTATAGCGTTAGTCGCTGGATTAATTTTGTGCCTGGCTTTAAAATATCTATTATGGAAAAGAAACCAAACTATTCAAGCAAAGTTAAAGCCCATAATCTCATACCCTACACCTCGAAGAACTCAAGAGATCGTAGGTATCCCCTTAACCTCAATAGCAGTATCCGAAATACCCGCAAAACATCTCCCGGAAAAGGAAGAGCCGAGCACAATTTCTATTCCAGATAGCACCACTTCTAAAACAATTGTGTCACGGAAACTTGATCAAAAACCACCAAAATTACCCTTGAACACACCCCACATGAAGTGATATATATATGAAGTTTAAAGTCAAGTCATGAAGCTTGAGACAATGGTACGGTCAGAATTAAATATATATGTATGGTTACCAGGAAATATTTTTATGGCTTAGTTATTTTTATATTACTATTTTATTTTATATATTAGTATCTTTTTGTGACTTAGCTAAAAGAGAGGTAATGATTTTTAATGATAAAAAATTGTAAAGTTTTGAAATAATGAAAATCAAAAAGTTTTCCGCTGTAGGTGCTATATAGTTTATTCTAATTTAGATTATGTATATTTAATTTCAAAAGATTGAAAAAAGAAAAAAAATTATTCTGGGTAATCAACTTGTTATTCTTTTGTTTTCTTTTGTAAAATGTATTGATTGTATAGCCATAGCCATAACTAAGAAAAACAGAATAAATAATAATTTTAAATTTCTGTTCGACCCAACAGAATATATATATTGAATGTGTCTATATATTACGTAAAAGTAAACTTTCATCTGCAACTGTGTTATGGTTATTCGTTTTTTATTCTATTATTCATAAAATTGATTAATTTGTAATATGTGCATTATATATTTTCGTATATGTTACAAATTGAAAAAAAAACAAAAAAATATATATACATCTATAACTCTAAAAATACTGTATAAATTAACTGCAAACATTTGTCTAAAAGTCAAAAGCAATTGTACTTATATTATATGTACGAACCAGAGCGTCAGTGTAAGTAACTCAAAGCCAAACGAACAGAATATATAAAAAAATATATATCGTATTATCGCATTAAAAATAAAAGGGACTTTCTCTTCATGCATGGTTACCACGTCATCTCGATCCCCTCGATGCCGTTTTCATCACGGGGGAGGGATGTTGTGAATATAAATCTTGATGCTGATCAATTGATGTTATCATAGAACGAAACAACCAATTGATCAGCATTTCCTCATTGAGTAATTGCTTTGCGAGATACTAAGTAAGACCTTGCACAATAAATACAATGCATCCAGGTCTTGCTTAAGTGTGCCAACGGTAGCCCCATTAAAAGTTGCAGTGTATCGCATTTCATAACAAACTGGAAATTATTTGGTTTGTTATGAAAGCGCGTATGCTAAACATCAAGTGGCTACCTGATTAAAAATGTTCTAATATGACGCAACATAGCAATGGCCCAGATATGGAACGAATGAATGAGGTGACATGGTGACTGGCCGGAGAAAGCTCTGTGAGTTCTTTCTAATATTGCTAAGAGTCAAGTTACGAAGACTCTCGTTCGTGCGGTTTTAGATGAAAAATACGCGATCGAAGGGAAGAAGTTTTTTTTAATAAACATTTTTTAAATTAAAGAAAAGTTTTTATGTGGTGAACTTCCCTAACCGAACGAAATACAACAGGGAGGTATTGAAATGAGGTTTAATGGACACTGTAGTAGGAACTTCAAGTCAACCTGGTTAATTTTTGTTCAACATGCTTTTACTCGAAATATGGTTTTAAACGATTAATATGTACCGTTACGATACGTTTACCAATCTTGATGGTGGTTCTCACATCACTTGGTATTGCGATTACCTGATAAGGTCGTACCCAGATTTAAGAAAGCTTATGTTTTCTGCTTTCATTCTTGATGAGGACCTTTTCTCCTACATGTAAAGTTAGGGCCGTACTGTCTTATCGTAGTACCTCTTTGAGCGTTGTTTACTTGCCAATAAGTTCTTTCTTGCCGTGGCATACGATTTTTGGAGCTTATATTTCAGTATATGATAATAGCTCTCATGATTGTATACGGGTTCGGGATCCCGTTTTAAATTTGATGGGACATCCGCTGTGAAGCCGTATAGGCAGTCCATTGTGGTAAACTTAGTTCCCTCGTGTACACTGTGTGTTATACACGAATGCAGCTATTCGTAGGTATTGTTCCCATGTTTTGGGATTTTCATCTACGATTGTTCGCAGGTATTATATCAGGGGTCTATGTGCACGCTCTAGTGCTCCATTAGACTGTGGGTGGTATGCTGAAGTTTGTTGTTTCTTTACCTTTAGAAGCTTACTTACTCTTTTGAATAATTCACCCAGGAAATTTGTTCCCTGATCGGTGAGTATTATCTTGGGTATGCGATAGCGCGTAACGATTTCATCAAAGAAAACCTGCGCTACTGTGACTGCTTCTGCATTAGTTATTGCATACCAGTCGACAAATTTTGTTAAATTATCTTGGAAGGTCAAGATATATTTGTTACCTGATGTGGTCTCTTCTAATGGATCTACGATATCGAGGTAAACTTTGTCGAACGGTTGTTCTGCGATGTCCGTGATAACCATTGGCATTCTATATTGTGGTGATGCTTTCATCGTCTGGCACTTTGCGCATTTTTTAATATATTCCGTGATGTCGCTAAGCATGTGTCTCTACCAATACTTGCGTCTTATACGTTTGTATGTTTTTATGGCACCTTGATGGCCACCGAATGGAGTAAATTCGTGATTGGACGTACAATTTTGGAGAAGTCTGGAATGAATTTGCTGTAGTAATTGGCAAGTCCTAAAATTGACTGAACTTGCCTTACTGTTCTTGGAACAGGAAACGTTTGGACGCAGGCCGTCTTACTTGGTTCTGGTAGGATCCATCGCTTGAACATTTATGTCCTAGGTAAACAACTTCTCTTCGTAGAAACTGGCACTTCTCTGGCTGCAGTTTTAAGTTGTTTTCTCTCAACTTATTGAAGACTTTCCTCAACTTTTCGTTGTGGTCATTTAAATTTTTACCGTAGTAGACAATGTCATCTAGGTAGACGAAACATTCGAGGCCTTGTAAGCCTGTCGGTACGAAATTCATTAGGCGTTGAAATGTGGCGGGGGCTCCTTTGAGCCGGAATGGCATACGCTTGAACTCGTAGTGCCCATAACTTGTGCTGAAAGCAGTTTTTTGTCGAACTTTTTTGTCGACAAGAACTTGGCGATAGCCGTTGGCCAAATCGAGTGTGGTGAAATACCTTGCGTGACCGAGTTGGTCGAGAATATCCTCGATTCGGGGTAGCGGGAATGCGTCTCCAATTGCCTTTTCGTTTAATTTACGAAAGTCGACAACGACGAGCCACCTTTTTTCACCGTCAGGTCCCGCTATGAAAGAGCTATATGCACCTTTTTCGTAGACTTTGGACACTCAGTTCCGTCTCTGGTGGTGTTTGATATTGCCTCTAAATATTTGGTATGGGAATGTGCGTATGGTTGTTTTCTTTTGTGGGTGTTAATGGGACTATGGTGTAGTCGTTTATTGGATATAGCTGTAACTATAAGCTATGTATGACTACTTGATGACTGTTAGCGTTGAGAATACTAACCAGCACTAATTCTTCTCCTGATGACAGTAAACTGTTTGCCAAGAAGACTAAATCGCTTATCTCTTGGGATAAACAGAGCATTTCTTCTTGAGTTTGTAACGGGACTGGGGCAATGATTTGAGAGCGCGCAGATATGCAGAGTGGCTCCTTAAAGATAACCAATCGCAGCCTGATTTCATCGGTCTCTTGTTCGCCCAGACAGCTCATTTCACATTCCTTGAGCTCTTTTGGAGCTTGGTAGCCAGCTTTTCTCGTTTGAGAAGCCTTGAAGACAGTTCAGGTGGATAGTTCAGCCTGTTTAGACTCTACCTCTTCTGCCAGTGTTCTTACTTCGACTACTTTTTCAGAATGTAGCTTGTCCGTTTCAAACATCAATGGTAAAGCAAATTCATCAGGATTAGTCACCCTGCAAGGAAACCTTAGTGCCTTATTAGGACCCTCAACGTTACAGTTTTTTGCTACGAAATCATTTCCTAGAAGTCCATCATTGGAAAGGCCAGGCAAATTCTTTACGACTTGAACCTTGCAGGGAATTTTGTTTTTGAAAACGAAGTTTCCCTGGCAATTTCCCAGCGTCTTTCCGGTACCAAATGGGGTCTGAAGTTGTACATGCCTCATTGTGGTTAATTTCTTTGAGATCTTTTAATGACCTTTTCTTTATTATACTTACCTCAGGGCCTCTGTCTAGTTTAGTTTGGCCGTTCAGGTCTATGTCTAAAGGAAGTTTTACTGTTGCAACACTGGAATCGGGCTGCTGACGAGACCCTATTTTATTAGATGGGAGATTTATAGCCGAGCTGGGGAGTTTTGGGTCAACTTTGCGTCGTTTCCCTGACTCCGGGCTTCCCATTTACGTTTTTGTTGACATGCGCTTAATATATTTCCAGAACGGCCACAGAACTCACACTTTTTTCGCACATTATACACTCTTGAGTTGTTGGGACCTTGTAGGTCCCTTGGTCGTTGATTTGGTGATATATTATTGTTATGTGGTCTCTGGAGACTATTGTTGTTTCTCCTGCAGTCACGTATGTCATGGTTATACATTTTGCAGTTTACACAGTACGGCGTCTTTTTTACGTTTCAGACAATCGGCGTATATATGGACTCTTAAATTACAAAAACTACAATTTATTTTATTTAAATAATTATTTTTATTTTGTACATTAAAATTTCTATTTGGAGATCTTGGTTCCTGTTTTATATTCGGCGATGGTGTGTGTGCTTGTGTGAACTGTGCCGGCGGTATGTGACCGTTTGTATTTGTAGGGTTGCTGTGGGGAACTTGAGCGAATAGCATTATGCCTGGTTTAAATACGCTGTAGTTTGCTGGTGAGTTAATTCCACTAAATTGTGCGTTATTGGGTGTTATTCCACTTATTGAATGGGGTAGTGTATTTTGTAACACATTTTGTTGGAATTTCCCTGTAGTTTGCTGGAATAGAGCACTTTGCTGGAGACGTTCCATGTAAAGTGCTCTTTGTATTAATTCATCTACAGTGCAGTCGGTCATTTTCAACAGGTACTGACACATATAAGGGTTATTGACTCCAGACTTTAGGGCGTTTTTTGCGAAATCTTCCAGCTGCTTTTTAACAGCTGGTGCTGCTGTGGCTCTGTATTTGGAATCTGCTGCTTTATTGCAAAGTGCCAGCATTTCTTTTACTCGTGCCGTGAAGGCTGTGAGCTTTCCAAAGGATACTGCCTAGTGGTGATTAATTTATTTACCAGTTCCTGGTAAGTTTCTCTAGGCAGGTATGTGCAATTTAGCCGTTCTTCTTTGAAATTAGTGGGCATATTTGAGGCAAAAAGCTGGTAAGCTTCGCCTCGAAGTCTGGTGGGTAAAATTTGTAAAAATGCTGATAGTTCATCCACCGAAATGCACTATATCACTTGCCGGCAGCATCCTAGGAAAGTTTGGAGCTCAAGGCTCAATTTTGCATGCTGTTCTCCGGAAAATAGGGGAACGAGCTGGGCAGTTAGTTTTGCGATATTAGCGTAATCTGCCATGATTAAATTGGCGATTTTTGACTTTCATCATGGTATTGTTGGGGAACTATTTTCTTCTATGCTGCTTTCCAGAAGGGAGTCGCCCAGCCAATTTAAAAGGACTTCACTCGCGGTGGAATCACTGACACTGTCTTAATTCTACACTAATATTTTTAATTTCTGTTACGAGAGAGTGCGAGAGTTCCCCAAACTGCTTTACGCTTTCTTTAAATTTTTCCGTTCTTTCTTTCAATTGCGCGATTTGCTGAAACCGCCGTTCACGGGACTCTATGAGCTGTTTATCAATAGAATCGCACTGTATAACAGAAAGTACGGAGGAGTCTCGCACTTTCCCCTCTAGATACTTTAAATAATTTTCTAAATTTAAATTAGAAGATCTTACTTGTTGGGGAGCTGTAAGGATTGTCCCACTCCTGAGTGTTAGCCCTTTTACTGTTGAGATTGTTGGGGGTGTTTGCACTCTCCACCCTCTGGTGCGGATGTTGCTCCCTCGTTGCCTCCTTCGTTCCGGGACGGAACTTCCTGTGCATCGCCCGGAGAGGAAGATTGTTGTGGAGTTGGTCGAAATGGTACTATTTCCTGCGGCGTCTCTTGGTGGGAGCTTTCCTCGCTCATGGACCACCGTGTGTAAAATTTGCTCCTAGGGGGCTTCTGCCGTCTTAATTCCCTTGGTTCATATTGATAGGGGGCTTATTGCCTTCTTCGAGGTCCCTCTCAATTCAGTATCGCTGGTTTTTTCGGTTGAAGTTCTTTTGCTACCGGGGGGGGGGCCTGCTTAATTTCCCCTGGATAAAAGCTGAAAGGGGGGCGCGTTGCCTACTTCGAAGTCTCTTTCAGCTCCGGATCGCAGATTGTCGGTTGAGGATTCTTCCTTCCTTCAAGTGTAGATTTAGCACTTTTGGTTGTCGCCCTGTTTTATCTTGGGCTGGGATGAAGCCCGCTATTGTCCCACGTAAGCACTGAAGTGCTTGGATGAGGGGGTGGCTGCGTGTTTCACAAACAGAGGCAATTAAAGCTGTCCGACCCCGAGCGTTGGGAGCCGACAAGATCTAAATACTCCTGAAGCCAGACTCAACTTCAGGCGGAGGGTATTCGATCTCGTCCTAAACTCCTTTTTGGTTCGTAGGATAGAGAGTTTTCGATCGCCTATACTTCACTTGTTTAAAGTAGGCTTGCTCTATCCTACCGGCTGCGCCAATTGTTACAGTTTTTCTTGTGAAACTGTCTATGGGGTACTTACGGTCTGAGATCTGACGAGCCGAAGTTATCCACTAGCCACGGGTTGGCGTGTTCCTGGTGTTTGTTATTGGAGGGGCATGTACATATTTAAGACACTGCGAGCACTTTAACTTTTCTTTATTTTACTTCTCTTATTTACAAACTCTCTCACGTATCGAAAATTAATTTTCTTTTTACCACTGAATTGCACGTCAACTCTGTTACATGTTTTGTTTTTCTTATAACAATCCTATTCTTTAGTCACGATTATGCACTTTTTCTGCTACTATCTTCTTGTTAAAAAACTGAAAGTACCGCCGAACCGCCCGAAGCAAGTTCAAAATCCAACTCTCTTTTTAATTTTACTCCAGAACCGCCGCTTATTGACCTTTTGAAACTACTCGTTTTTGTTTTCAAATTCGACTCCTTTCGTGTTAAAAATCGACTGCGCTCTTATTTTTATTGCGATCGAGAGCCGTCGGTCAGGGTAGAAAATGCATAGTTTCATTTCTATCCTGAGGAAAGTCCAGAATATTTTTCGTTGGACGGAGGCTCGAAATTTGATGCTTTTATAAACATCAGCCACCGTCCCGGCGATTGCAATTGCGGCGCACGTATACATACAATGTATTTTCGCGGCGCGCATTTCTGATCGCGAAAGCTTTTTTTTTTATATGTATGTACGTTCGTACAAACATATTGTAAGTCTCACGACAAATCGTACTGAAGGTACGATTTGTCTTTTGCTTTATTTTTTAAGTGTGCCGCATTGACAAATTTTGTTGAAGACAGGGGTATTTTTTGGACTTTTTATTAAAATTTTTGACAGTTAATACTTTTGTATTCCTGGGAGTAGTCTCCGCAGGAATGTCGGTCACCATACATACATTGGGATTGTGTGTTTGTGTGTACTACAATTGGTGTTGGGTTTGTGTATGTAACACAGTTGAGGTAGCACTCCACCAATACCTTGTTGGCTCGCATCGCACTGTATAGAGAACGGCGTGGTGAATTCTGGGCTCGCTAGCAACGGACCAGGAGTAAGTTTTTGTTTTAATGATTCTAGGGACGTCTCGGATTTAGGTGTCCATTGGAACTGACTTGGATTCTTCAGAGTGTCTGTGATCGAGGCAGTTAGATCTGCATAGTTCGGCATGAATCGTCTGTATCATCCCAACAAGTTTTCAGATTAGACTCTGAAACAGAATAAACTTCTCTATTGAGGATAGGAAGTATTTTCCAGATCAAACTCTGAAACAGAATAAACTTCTGTATGGACGATAGGAAATAATATTCATGTTAAACTCTGAAACAGAATAAACTTCTGTATGGAGGTTAGGAACACAATTCTTATTTTCAGATTAGACTCTGAATCAGATGAGCTCTGAGCAAAGAATGGTGTCATCTATTGCGACTCGTCGGCTTTTTATAGCCCTGGTCGCCCGGGGCTGGATTCCCCAACTATGAGTTTTCGCGCGTACACAAAATTTTGTGTACACAACCTTGCTCCGATTCCGCTAAAGTGGAAATGAGTTTTTCTGTCAAAATTGTGTACACTTTAATTGATATTTTCTCACGTCCTGCTGTTACAGGATCATAACTGTCTCCTAAAAGCCAGAAATTTCGTTCTCCACGAGAATGTTCCTGTAATGAAGAATGGCGCCATATATAAGCGTCATGCGATGTTCCTGGGAACTTCGCATTAGCATAACGTATGTCGCAATTAAAATTGCAGACTATTAGGACATTTATTGATTGACCGCCTTAGCGGCAATGTTACACGTGCTCTACGTCGCTGCTTGGGGAATTAATTTTGGTGTGAACTCCATCAATTAGACCCACGATTCCCGGGAACAATGCCAGTTGGTAAAAGTCTTGTTTAATGGATCTTTCTTCTTGCTGCCCAGAAAAGTAAACATACTGATCAGAGACTTCATTGAGAATGTCTGTAACTTCATCTATGCTTCGGCTGATAGACGTTTGTGACATGCAAGTCATAAAATCCAGCCCAATCGCACGTTGAAAACTTCCTGTAGCAAAAAAATGCAATGCATGGAGAAATCTCAAATGTACAGGAATTCCAGAAGTACGATCCGTTGTATAAAATAACGGCTTGATTTTGTTTAAAAATTTTACACACATGTTTTGGAAACCGATACAATTCAACAAATCGTTCCTCAGATATTATTTCAAAAGGATTTTGGGAATCCCTTAACTTCCTTCTACTATAATCAAATTTTATTATTAATTATTGAATTTATCTTTAACTTTCTCTTTACCTTAATACTACCGAATTCATACTCATTTGTTATAACTAAACTTAACTTTTTTAAAAAAGACTATTTTTTCACTGATAGTTTCAAACAACAACTCAAAACTCATTCAGCACAGAAAATTTTTCATTCAGCAAGTAAGTGTACACGGCTACTTACGGAATCGCTTGAAATTGAAAAGTGTACACTTGCGCTCACTGTGAGTTTTTCGATTCGTGTACACTGGCAAATTCTTCACATTTGCGGAATCCAGCCCCAGTTATGTTCATCTCGCCTCTTTGTTTTGCCCTAGCAACGCTTATTTCCTTTGCTTTTATTTTGACTGAGGCGAAGACGAAATCAACTGAATGATGGAATGTCACTATATGACATTGCGAAATTGGCACAGAGGTAAGTTGCTGTAAATAATAATGTTTTTTGTTTCTTCTAGTATTATTAATGAATTTTTTGTATGATTTTAGATGATATAAGTCGTGGAAGAAGATAACTGATGTTTTAAAATACATCATACCGCAGCGTGTCAAATCTTCAGCGGAAAATTTGCGCGATTTCGTGTTCTCGTGTTGCTCGCTAGCAACGGAGCAGAAGTAAGTTTTTGTTTTAATGATTCTAGAGACGTCTGGGCTTTAGGTGTCCATTGTAACTGACCTGGATTCTTCAGAGTGTCTGTGATCGAGGCAGTTAGATCTGCATAGTTCGGCATGAACCGTCTGTATCATCCCACCAAGTTTTCAGATTATATTCTGAAACAGAATAAACTTCTCTATTGAGGATAGGAAGTATTTTCCAGATCAAACTCTGAAACAGAATAAACTTCTGTATGGACGATAGGAAATAATATTCAGATTAAACTGTGAAACAGAATAAACTTCTGTATGGAGGTTAGGAACATAATTCTTATTTTCAGATTAGACTCTGAATCAGATGAGCTCTGAGCAAAGAATGGTGTCATCTATTGCTACTCGTCGGCTTTTTATAGCCCTGGTCGCCCGGGGATGGATTCCCCAACTATGAGTTTTCGCGCGTACACCCAATTTTGTGTACACAACCTTGTTCCGATTCCGCAAAAGTGGAAATGAGTTTTTCTGTCAAAATTCTGTACACTTTAATTGATATTTTCTCACGGGCATTTTGTTCGTGAATTTTGAAGAGGTAAGTACATTGAACCGTTAGTTTTTGTCGAGCGTTATTTTCAAAATTATTTGTTATATTATTTATTATTATTATTTTTAAATTTGTAGATAAAATGGCTGCAAGTAACACGAAAAAGGCAAGCGAGGAACAAAAAGAATTTCTAGTTATTTTTCTTTAATATATTTT
The DNA here is from genome assembly GCA_963930735.1 of Dioctria linearis. Classification (NCBI taxonomy): domain Eukaryota; kingdom Metazoa; phylum Arthropoda; class Insecta; order Diptera; family Asilidae; genus Dioctria; species Dioctria linearis. The sequence goes on along the minus strand of OZ005740.1, from coordinate 144,249,652 downwards.
TACGGTTCCTTTTAAAAATTAGTAAAAGTTTTGTCAACAATTATTTCAGGAACACGTCTTCCTTCTGATAACGTATTAGCACAGCTTTGATCGCCAATCATAATATGATTTTCATCAGTTTGCTCATAAGCTTCCTCTGTTAGTACAAGCAGCGGTACGTTCGCTTTTAGCAAGACAATATGTAAAACAACACAGGCATTAATAATTCGTCCTGCTTTTACAGGATCATAACATACTCCTCTGTTTTTCGATAAACACCGGAATCTATTTTTTTAAATTCCAATACAACGTGTTTTTTTATGGGCAATATTAAACCGTTCGACTCCTTGATTAGACGATGAATTAATAGGTGTAATTAGCCAGGGTTGAAGAGGGAAGCCACTGTCTCCTAAAGCCCAGAAGTTTCGTTCTCCACGAGAATGTTACCTTCTTAAATGTTCCTGTAATGCAGAACGGCGCCATATATAAGCGTCATGCGATGTCCCTTGCGAACTTCGCATTAGCATAACTTATGACGCAATTAAAATCGCAGACTATTAGGACATTTATTAATTGACCACCTTTGCGGCATTATTACACGTGCTCTACGTCGCTGCTTGGGGAATTAATTTTGATGTGACTTCCATCAATTAGACCCACGATTCCCGGGAATGATGCGAGTTGGTAAAAGTCTTGTTTGATGGCACTTTCTTCTTTCTGCCCAGGAAAGTAAACATACTGATTAGAGACTTCATTGAGAATGTCCTGCAACTTCATGTATGCCTCGGCTAACAGACGTTGTGACATGCAAGACATAAAATCCAGCCCAATCGCTTATTCAAAGCTTCCTGTAGCAAAAAAATGCAATGCATAGAGAAATCTCAAATGTACAGGAATTCCAGAGGTACGTTCCGTTGTATAAAATAACGGCTTGATTTTGTTTAAAAATTTTACACTCATGTTTTGGAAACCGATACAATTCAACAAATCGTTCATCAGATATTGTTTCACAAGGATTTTGGGAATCCCTTAACTTCCTTCTTACTATAATCAAATTCTGTCTAGAATGTGTAAAACTGTTCAAATATTATAAATTATTGAATTTATCTTTACCTTTCTCTTTACCTTAATACTACCGAATTCATACTCATTTGTTATAACTAAACTTAACTTTTTTAAAAAAGACTATTTTCTCACTGATAGTTTCAAACATCAATTCAAAACTCATTCAGCACAGAAAATTTTTCATTCAGCAATTAAGTGTACACTTACCGAATCGCTTGAAATTGAAAAGTGTACACTTGCGCTCACTGTGAGTTTTTCGATTCGTGTACACTGGCAAATTCTTCACAGTTGCGGAATCCAGCCCCAGTTATGTTCATCTCGCCTCTTTGTGTTACCCTAGCAACGCTTATTTCCTTTGCTTTTATTTTGACTGGGGCGAAGACGAAATCACTATATGACATTGCGAAATTGGCACAGAGGTAAGTTGCTGTAATTAATAACGTTTTTTGTTTGTTCATATTATTATTAATGAATTTTTTGTATGACTTTAGATGATATGAGTCGTGGAAGAAGATAACTGATGTCTTAAAATACTTCATACCGCAGCGTGTCAAATCTTCAGCGGATAATTTGCGATTTCGTGTGATGGATATGATCAAATTTCCTATTTAGATAAGTAGTTTGTAGAAAAACTGCATACTTTGAGGTTCTTTGCATCCTTTTTGTTTTATTGGTGATATGGTGGTATATTGGTGGATATGCAGCAGAGGATTCCTCGGAAAATAATAGAGGTGAACCAATTATAGGATAAGCGAAAAACAAAGGGGTTGAACGAATGGGCCGAAAATCTTCCACCCCGCAAAAAAATAAATAAATAAAGAAAAATGTGATGTTACTTACAGAATTAAGAACTATAGTTTCTTTCCCTTCTTTTTAATTTTTAAGCTTATGCCGCCTGGAAGAGGATATCTACTGAACATTTTTGCTTTTCGGATCATATTCCACGGGATTTTAGTTGACTGTAGGATTTGCATGACGTCTGGGGTTGACCATATTACGTGTTTTAAATCTGGATGAATTCCAACGGTCGTGATCTTGTTAGACGGTTGTATAGCTGATGTGGTTGGTGTTACTTTGTTTGTATTTGATGTAGCTGGCTCGAGTTTAACACATTTAGCTGTCTTTTTCCTTGGTAGATGCTGTGAAGTTGTTTTCCTTGCTGGGCCTGATACTATTTTGTGTAAATCTCCATGTAGACTCGGCAGTGTAGTGTTGGAACTTTGCTTGGGGTGCTTTGCCTTATTGTTCTTGCAGTAAAGATGTGGCTGTGAGATTGTTGTTTGCACCGAATCCCTAGGGGATTTAAGGGAGCACTGCCCTTTTATAGTGTCGGAGCCGCCATTTTATAATAGATTCCACACAAAAATATGGAATTTCCACATATTTTTCATGTTTGCTCACTGCGCAACTATGTCAAAATATGCTAAAATATGTCGTCGAACTTATTCTTCATTATCCACGAATTCTCCTTGTCGATTTATTTAATTATTTCAATTTTTTACAAAAATAACAATATGGCGCCTCCCTATGAAATTATGTCAATTTCCAATATGGAACGTAAATTCTCTCTCTAATTTCGTCTGTCTCGTTCCGACATCGTTCTCTTTCCCACTCATTATGGGAATTAATTTCACCTATTTTCTTTAATATTTTCTTACTTGGTGAAACTCGCACCTTCTAACCTTGCTGAACAGGTTGCGCGCATTACTTTTCTCCAAACTGACCTCTTCGCGAGTTAATTTGACAGTCGCGATCGCGGTGTTTTTAATCGAAAGTGTCGAGTTTATTGTGTGTGTTTTCTTCGCCACCAAAGGATTAATTCTTAAGGTAAGTTTGTAAATATCTGTTTTAATAATAGTTTTACTATGCATAATTTGCAAGAAATCTCCAAATTATGCGAATTTTTGCATATTATAAAAGTGTTTCACGAAATGTCAACAATGGCGAACATTGTTGAATTTCGTGAATTATTGTAAGTATATATGCTGCGAATTTATGTTTTTTGCATGAAAGAACATATTTGGATATTTTGCACTAGTTCGTTATGCAGGGAACATTAATTTCGCTAAGAAATTGCAATGTTTTCAATTGCATAGTGTTGTTGTTGTACTACCACGAAATTCGTTTCTTGGCAGTCTGCATGTGTGTGCTTAGTTTTTTATTTGTAATTAGTAATATTCAATATAATTAGTTTTACTAAAGTAATTTATTTATATCTTTTTTATTTTCGATCTTTCTAGGACGTACAGGAGGCAGTTGCTGATTGGACACTGGACCATGGACTTCAGGGAAGTATGAAGTACTTTTTATATCGTATTTTAATTGTTTTTTTATTCATTTTCAGCTGTGTTCAAACATACTCCCCCCGCTGAACAGTTTGTTCAACCAAAGCCTTCTTTATTTTACGTATACCCCTCTTATGGTAGTGATGGAAGGTCAACTTGCCATCCTCATTAAGTCGTAGTCGAACCTGGTATTTGCCGCGTAGGTTAACGAACTTTTCCCGATTCCTTCGCTGCTGTATTGCCCTGACGTTAATACGCTGCAAAACGTACCGAGGCAAATATATATCCTCGCCTTCTCGAGGTCGGAATCTTTGAAAGCTGTTATTCGCTCTCATTTCGAATTCCTTAATTGTTGTAGTCAGCAGAAGCCTTGTCAAAGCAGTAATGCTGCTGCCATTGACGACTGCTGTCTGTTGTGCATGTGGATCCGTGTAGGGAGTCGGGCCCACAAACGGCCGAGTTGTCACCCTGGTCGCTTGACTCGTCATTGCTTGGCTTGTTGATGCTCGGCTCGTTGATGCTCGGCTCGTTGATGCTCGGCTCGGTGATGGTTCTCCTCTGTCCCGTGGTATCAATTCATGAGCCAATTCTGGTCGAGGCATGCCGAAGACATCGCATCCTGGGTCACAAAGCATCCTGAGTTCTGGACTTCCTGGTGGGCTAAACTGAATATCCTCTAGAATATGAAGTGTATCATCCTCTTCATATGTAAACGACATCTGAAATAATAGCTTGTTAGTCTACTGCAACTGAATGAAAAAACAAACCTCAGCCAGTAGTAACACAAAGATGCAAACACACATGACGACACTAAAAACATGTAGTTAATCTATTGTTAATTGTAGAGGACTAATTTTGGCAATTGGTCGTAGAAAGCTACCGGTTTGCGTGTTGACTTTTACTACCCGTACTAAATAATCTGTACCTGGATTCACTTACTCGATTATACCTATGGCCCAAATAGTGGGTGGCATATGATCGTGTTTGACAAGGACAACATCTCCAATTTGAAGATAAGGTTGTCTTGTGTACCTTTTTGTACTATTTTGAAGTTGGTTAAAGTAATCCCTTAACCATTTATCCCAAAACTGTTTGTATAAATGCTGGGTGTACTTCCATCGTTTGTAAGGCAGTACCACTTCGTTAGTGTAGTCTGGCCCTGGAATGGCAATAAGCGCTTGGTCAATCAAAAAATATCCAGGTGTGAGGATAATAAACTCCTCTGGATCATTTCTCACATAGCACAGTGGTCTAGAATTCAGACATGCTAAAGTGCGTCTTAAATGATGCTTTATCGATTTCACTCCAGCTTCCCATATCCCTCCAAAGTGTGGAGAGGCTGGAGTATTAAAATGCCAATTCACTTGCTTAGAGGCAAGATATTGTACTACTACTGGAGTAGCATCACGAAGTGATTCTCGCAGATCTTTTTCTAAAATAGACTTTCCTGCATTGAAGTTAGTGCCACAATCTGAATATATGTCACTGCATAATCCTCGTCTAGCCACAAATCGTTTTAATGCGGCGATGAATGCTTTAGATGTGAGATCTGACACCAATTCGATATGCACAGCCTTCGTGGCCATGCAGACAAATATGCAAAAATATGCTTTCTGTAATTCTGCATTTCGTAAATTTGATCATTTTATTATCACCGGTCCGGCGTAATCAATTCCTACTTTCATAAAGGGTTTTGTTATATTAACTCGGGAATTGGGAAAATTTCCCATTAATTGGCTTCTTGTCATCGTTCGATGTTTGAAGCATCTAATGCATTTGTGAAGCCAAAATCTGTCACGACTAGTGCTCAGAATCAATGATGGACCGCCATGAAGAGTTTCTAAATGTAATTTATCAATTAAAAATAATGTGATGTGATGATCACGTGGTAGGATGATTGGGTGCTTCCTATTATATGGGATTGACGCGTTCTGTAATCTACCACCCAATCGTATGAAACCATTCTCGTCTATAAAGGGATTGAGCTTTATTAATTTACTATGTTGTGACAACGACTTCTTGTCCAACATATTTTGGTATCCTTCTGCGAACGCAGTTTGTTGTACGAGTTTGAGTATGGTTTGTTCTGCCTGGTTCCATTCTTGCACAGTGAAGTATTGTAGCCGTCTAGCCTGAGGATGCCTACAGTTGTATACGAAACGTTGTATGTGTGCTATGATTCGAAGTAAGCGAGTATATGATGAGTACCGTACAAGCAGGTTGTTCTCAAACTTCGCTAATAAATTTACTGTATGAGGTTCTTTCTCTTCTAAATTTGTTTGTTCTGAAATGTCCTTGAATTTTGGCCATTTGTCCTGCTCCTCCGACAGCCAAGATGGTCTATGCCACCATAGATGATTGCCTAATAAATCTGCGGCAGGCACGCCTCTTGAGGCTAAATCGGCAGGATTTTGTTTTGTGGAAACGTGACGCCATTGATCAAAGCTTACGATGTCCTGCATTTCCACTACGCGATTTGCCACGTAGATTTTCCACCATGCTGGATGCTCTTTGATCCATTGCAAGACAATAATAGAGTCTGTCCAGGCGAAGATTGGCACTTGATATAGGCGCATATCTTTGATTGTCGCCTGAAGCAGTCTTGCAACTAGTAGAGCTCCGTTAAGCTCCAATCTGGGAATGGTTGTCGGCTTAATTGGAGCTACCCTGGTTTTTGCAGTAATTAAATTTGTGTGAATTAAGCCAGTCTGGTCCTCCACCCGCATATAAACTGCCGCTGCAAATGACTTCGTCGATGCATCACAAAATCCATGTATTTGGATGCATGCCTTGGACGAATAGTTGATCCATCTAGGAATCTGTAAACTTTCTATGTACTTTAAATTCACTTTGAACTTATTCCTTTGTTGTTCAGTCATCGCCGATAACTTGTTGTCCCATGCACATCCTGTGATCCACAATGCTTGCATCAGCACCTTGGCTGTAATTACCACTGGTGCTAACCAGCCCAAAGGATCGTATAGTGATGCTATGTCGGACAAGATGGTGCGTTTGGATACCTTTGCGTGATATGCCCAAGGTTTATTTTCGAATGAAAAACTATCCAATTTAGGATGCCAGCGAATCCCTAAAGTCTTTAATGTTTCCGTATCTGAAATCATTAGAGTGTCTTTAAACTCGCGATGGTCTGCAGGAGGATGTCTTAGCAATTCAGAATTATTGCTTATCCACTTCCTCAGATTGTATCCTCCTATTTTCAGCATACCAATTAGTTCAGCTAAAAGGTATTTTGCTTCTTGGATGCTGTCTGCACACGTGAGCAGGCCATCCACGTAAAAGTCTGTGGTGGTGACTTTAGACGCTAGAGGCCATATTTGCTGTTCATCCTTGCCTAACTGTTGAAGCGTTTGGATGGCTAAATATGGCGCTGAACTTGTTCCGAATGTCACCGTGTTTAGCTGAAAATCTTGGATCTCCTTGATTTTAGGATGTATCCAAATGATTAACTGAAATTTCCGATGATCTGGATGCATTTTAATCATACGATACATCTTTTTGATATCCGCATTCATTGCAATCTTATATTTACGCCAGTTGAGCAACGTGGCGAATAGTTATGGTTGCAATACTGGTCCATTTAATAGGAACTTGTTAAGCGAGTTGCCGTTTGAAGATTCCGCCGATGCATCAAATACTACTCTCACCTTTGTTGTAGTGCTTTCTTTAAGAACAGAATAATGAGGTATATAATAATGCGGTTCATTTATGTTGGAAGGAAGCATTTCTTCCATGTGTCCCAACTTAAGATATTCGTCTAAACATCTCTCATATTCAGATTTTAATTCTGGATTCCTTTTAAGTTGTCTTTGCATTCCTTGAAAGCGATTGACTGCTTATTGTCTTGAATACCCTAAGTTCGGTGCTTCATTGTACACAAAGCGTAACTTCACTTGGTATTTTCCATTATGAAGACGTTGGTGATTGAGTTCATAACTCTGTATGCATTCTCTGTGGGAAACTCTTCCGTTTCCCAGAACTTTGTGAGTTGTAGAGCCAAATCATCCGTTGCGATAGTGAATGACGATGTATTGTGCTCTGAAGTGTCTACTATAGATCCTAGTAGAATCCCACCAAACATTGTATTGATGGCTGTAGGAGTGGTATTTTATCCTTGCTGAATGCCGTTCTGGAGTATTTGAGCGTAAACTCTTGCTCCTAATAACGCATCTATATGAACAGGTTTCCAAAATGTGGGATCTGCAAGTGGCAGTTTGTTTAGAGCTAAACATTCCTTTTTGTAAACTGTTCTGGAAGGCAAGGGATTTGTGAATTTATTTAGTATCAAAAAGTCTTCTTTTAATACTGTTCTAGACTTCGCTTTTCGAGATCGAAGTGTGAGTGTGGTTTGTTGCCTTGAAGTGGCTGCATGGCTAGTGTTTAAGCCTGTGATAGATACTGCAGTTGGCCTTCTTGAGGTCTTGCTTTCCTGCAGGCTTCCTCAGTGATGAATGATGATTGCGAGCCGTTATCTATCAAACATCGTAAGATATGTGGCGTCTCGCCCTCTGCTTGTGCCACTATTAGTGCTGTTTCTAGTAAGGCATTATGACTTTCTCTGGTTACGAACTTTTGACTAGTGTTTAAGCCATTGGTATTGTTACCTGATTGTATCCGAAAAGAGGTTTCATTTGTGATTCTAGGTTGATTAGCTTGACTTTGGTTCAACCTCGTTTTGTCATGTGCTGACTTATGCTCGTTTTCGACAGCTGATAATATGGGTTTGCCCCTATTGTGATTCTCGTGGACAATGCTATGATGTTTCTGATTGCATTTCAGACATCTAAACTTGCATTTACAGTGATTTGTGTGATGAATTCCTAAGCAATTAAAGCAACGGCCTGATGTCTTCAGTATTTTATATCGGGATGCTATGTACATCGCTCGATACCTCAGACATCGTTGAATTAAATGACTTGCGTTGCATGCTGGGCATTTAATTTCCTTTGCCGCATGATATGATTTTGTGACTTCAGGTGTGTTTGGTTTATTTTGTGGTGACATAATTAAATTATCTGCTATTGATTCGAGTATTCTTAAACGAGTATTCAAAATTTTCTTAAATAATTGGAAGGTTGACAACTCTTCTGTCCCTCCTTGTTCTTCTTCCCATAACTTTAGAGTAGTGAATGGTAATTTCTGCACTAATAAATGTATAAGAAGTACATCCCATGAATGTGTGTCAAGGTCTAAACTTGTTAGCTGCTGGATGCATTCATCAGTTATGTCAATGATTGACTTGAGTCCCTTTTCTGACTCTAAACTTAGTTTAACTTGATTTACTAAAACCTTTGATTGATGATTTACTAGGATTTTCTTGTTCTCATACCTTGCTTTTAGTTTGTTCCAAGCTGGCATTAAATCTTCATTTGTCACTGGGGTGTGTCATAATAATTTCTCGGCATCACCCACTAAACAAGATTTAAGATGATGCAATTTCTGAACTGGTGTCAGCTTGGCATTATCATGAACAAGAGAAACGAATAAATCGTGAAATGATCGCCATAAATCGTAGTGACCATTATATTTAGGCAACTAAATTCGAAGAAGGAATGACTCCTGTTGAACAACAGTTGTTGAGTGAATAGGTAATGTTCCTGTGCTTGACGTTTCAGGAGCTGGAACTAATTTCCGCAGTCCTTCCACTAATTCTCCCATATATTCGGAGTATTTTAACTCTGTCTTACCATATGATTATCTTGCGTTAGATAGTCATGTGGCTTGTCATCAAAATTTTCTAGTAAATCCTGATTGATTGCCATATCTGTATCACTATACACGTCCCAAAGTTTCTTCAACTCTGTAATTTTCTACTCGTAGAAGCCTTGCGTTCGTGTAACAAGGTTCGCTTTCGTGCCATTTTCAATTAATTTTTCTATTCGCCCACGTGCGGATACAACCGTAATAACGTGTTCGTAGTACTTGATAAAATGAGGATACGCAAATTTGCAATAAATTTTCTATTACTTAGGTAGCACGCGTGGTCACAAATTCGATTAAAATGTCCCCACTGCTGTGCAGCTATGTACAGGCACAACTTGTAGCACAATTTGTGAAAGAACTATGTGACGTACTTCAATGCCACGTGTGGTATTAATTATAAGTTAGTAGACGTAACTTGATGTGGATAGATGGTGAAGACAGTGAAATAACAGTGTGAGCACATTATTAATTAATTTGTTAATTTAATTCTAAATTTAATTGACGTGTAAAATATTGATGGTTTTGCTGTATCAATTTTTCTTTATTTTATCTAACCAACTATTTATCAAGTTTTACTGACATGTAAGTTCAGCAATTAACTACATATATATTATGAGTTACTGACATGTAAGTTCAGTAATTAATTAGAAATTTACGAGTTACTGACATATAAGTTCAGCAATGAACTAGACATTTCGATAATTTATTCGAGCTGCCACGTCTGGGCACCCCGAAGTTTTTGAAGATTGCACGATTACGTTCACTTATAAATTAATTTTGAACGTTTCTTCACTAAAACTGCCACGTCTAAGCACAGTTATAGATTTATTTTGAAAGTTTTTTAACTCGAAGATATTTTTTTAAGGAAATATTTATCATAAATTAAGCGTAACTAGGACTGTTCGCAATTACAACAGTAAACAGGCACACATTTCTGGATGGAACCACCATAAAATGTTTTGTAATGTAGCTGTAAGCGATCACCACAACTACATTACGGCTTTTTGGGTGGTGTTAGTGTAGCGGTATGTTAAAAGAAGAAGACAGGTGGGCTTATGTTTACAGTTCTTTTTATTGAACAAGTTCCTTATGATACGTTCTTCTTAATTCGTGCTAGTTTTTATCTATTCAAGTAATTATTTTAGCTTAACTAATTATCTGTAGGCATGTATGCTTGAGGTGTCGTAGCGTGACACGTGCTCAATATTATACCTCAGATTTGTCACAAATTTCACTTTTATTTCCAGTTTTTATCTATTGTTCTGACCAGACTAACTAATTCACTGATTTCACTCTTAATATTAATTAAACTAATTTGTTTTGTCCACATGAAGCGTTGAAAGTGCACAGCTAGCATGAATTCAGCTGCTATGTGGAAAAACCGAAATCTAAAAATTTCCGTCACCAATATAAATTATTTTCAGAATAAGATATAAAATACTTATCTGAAAATCCAATCACGACACAACAATTTTTCACAACTTTTCCTTAACGCCTTTAATCCTAGAGCATGAAAATAATGTACCTTATTGTACGTTTATTTATGCTGCTAAATATTTTTTCTGAAGTTCGGTTTTTTTTACTTTTATCTTTAAACTACAAATCACTGTGATGTTATGCCAAATTAGCATGTAAGATCACTATCACTGACTGAGAGAGATTTAAGGGAGCACTGCCCTTTTATAGTGTCGGAGCCGCCATTTTATAATAGATTCCACACAAAAATTGGAATTTCCACATATTTTTCATGTTTGCTCACTTTGCGCAACTATGTCAAAATATGCTAAAATATGTCGTCGAATTTATTCTTCATTATCCACGAATTTTCTTTGTCGATTTATTTAATTATTTCAATTTTTTACAAAAATACCAATATGGCGACTCCCTATGAAATTATGTCAATTTCCAATATGGAACGTAAATTCTCACTCTAATTTCGTCTGTCTCGTTCCGACATCGTTCTCTTTCCCACTCATTATGGGAATATTTCACCTATTTTCTTTAATATTTTCTTACTTGGTGAAATTCGCACTTTCTAACCTTGCTGAACAGGTTGCGCGCACTTCTTTTCACCAAATTGACCTCTTCCCGAGTCAATTTGACAGTCGAGATCGCGGTGTTTTTAATCGAAAGTGTCGAGTTTATTGTGTGTGTTTTCTTCGCCACCAAAGGATTAATTCTTAAGGTAGGTTTGTGAATATCTTCTTTACATATTTAATAATAGTTTTACTATGCATAATTTGCAAGATATCTGCAAATAATGCGAATTTTTGCATATTATAAAAGTGTTTCACGAAATGTCAACAATGGCGAAAATTGTTGAATTTCGTGAATTATTGTATGTATACATCATGCGAATTTATGTTTTTTGCATGAAAGAACATATTTGCATAATTTACAATAGTTTTTCATTTGCATAGTGTTGTTGTTGTACTGTCTGCATGTATGTGCTTAGTTTTTTATTTGTAATTAGTTATATTCAATCTAATTAGTTTTATTAAAGTAATTTATTTATATCTTTTTTATTTCAAATATTTCTAGGACGTACAGGAGGCGGGTGCTGATTGGACACTGGACCATGGACTTCAGGGAACTATGAAGTACTTTTTATATCGTATTTTAATTGTTTTTTTTATTCATTTTCAGCTGTGTTCAAACATACTCCCCCCGTTGAACAGTTTGTTCAACCAAAGCCTTCTTTATTTTACGTATACCCCTCTTATGGTAGTGATGGAAGGTCAACTTGCCATCCTCATTAAGTCGTAGTCGAACCTGGTATTTGCCGGGTAGGTTAACGAACTTTTCCGGATTAATTCACTGCTGTATTGCCCTGACGTTAATACGCTGCAAAACGTACCGAGGCAAACATATATCCTCGCCTTCTCGAGGTCGGAATCTTTGAAAGCTGTTATTCGCTCTCATTTCGAACTCATTAATTGTTGTAGTCAGCAGAAGCCTTGTCAAACAGATATGCGGCTGCTATTGACTACTGCTGTCTGTTGTGCATGTGGATCCGTGTAGGGAGTCGGGCCCATAAACGGTCGAGTTGTCACCCTGGTCGCTTGACTCGTCGTTGCTTGGCTTGTTGATGCTCGGCTCGTTGATGCTCGGCTCGTTGATGGTTCCCCTCTGTCGCGTGGTATGAATTCATGAGCCAATTCTGGTCGTGGCGTGCCGAAGACATCGCATTCTGGGTCACGAAGCATCCTGAGTTCTGGACTTCCTGGTGGGCTAAACTGAATATCTTCTAGAATATGTAAACGACATCTGAAATAATAGCTTGTTAGTCTACTGCAACTGAATGAAAAAACAACCCTCAGCCAGTGGTAACACATAGATGGACAGACACATGACGACACTAAAAACAGGTAGTTAATCTATTGCTAATGGTAGAGGACTAATTTTGGCAATTGGTCGTAGAAAGCCACCGGTTTGCGTTTTGACTTTTACTACCCGTACAAGCTCATCTGTACCTGGATGCACTTACTCGATGATACCCATGGCCCAACTAGTGGGTGACATATGATCGTGTTTGACAAGGACAACATCTCCAATTTGAAGATAAGGTTGTCTTGTGTACCTTTTTGTCCTATTTTGAAGTTGGTTAAAGTAATCCGTTAACCATTTATCCCAAAACTGTTTGTATAAATGCTGGGTGTACTTCCATCGTTTGGAAGGTAGTACCACTTCGTTAGTGTAGTCTGGCCCTGGAATGGAATTATGCGCTTGGCCAATCAAAAAATGTCCAGGTGTGAGGATAAATAGCTCCTCTGGATCATGATCATTTCTCACATAGCACAGTGGTCTAGAATTCAGACATGCTTCCACCAGAGCTAAGACCTTCGAATATTCTTCAAATGTGCACTTGTATTGTTGTAAAGTGCGTCTTAAATGATGATTTATCGATTTCACTCCAGCTTCCCATATCCCTCCAAAGTATGGAGAGGCTGGAGGATTGAAATGCCAATTAACTTGCTTAGAGGCAAGATATTGTGCTGCTACTGGAGTTGCATCACGAAGGGATTCTCGCAGATCTTTTTCTAAAATGCACTTTCCTCCAATGAAGTTGGTGCCACAATCTAAATATATGTCACTGCATAATCCTCGTCTAGCCACAAATCGTTTTAATGCGGTGATGAATGCTTTAGATGTGAGATCTGACACCAATTCGATATGCACAGCCTTCGTGGCCATGCAGACAAATATGCAAAAATATGCTTTCTGTAATTTTGCATTTAGTAAATTTGATGATTTCATTATCACCGGTCCGGCGTAATCAATTCCTACTTTCATAAAGGATTTTGTTATATTAACTCGGGAATTGGGCAAATTTCCCATTAATTGGCTTCTTGTCATCGTTCGATGTTTGAAGCATCTAATGCATTTGTGAAGCCTACTAGTAATACGACGTCTTGCATCTATGATCGAAAATCTGTCACGACTAGTGCTCAGAACCAATGATGGACCGCCATGAAGAGTTTCTAAATGTAATTTATCAATTAAAATTAATGTGATGTGATTATCACGTGGTAGGATTATTGGGTGCTTCCTATTATATGGGATTGACGCGTTCTGTAATCTACCACCCAATCGTATGAAACCATTCTCGTCTATAAAGGGATTGAGCTTTATTAATTTACTATGTTGTGACAACGACTTCTTGTCCAACATATTTTGGTATCCTTCTGCGAACGCAGTTTGTTGTACGAGTTTAAGTATGGTTTGTTCTGCCTGGTTCCATTCTTGCACAGTGAAGTATTGTAGCCGTCTAGCCTGAGGATGCCTACAGTTGTATACGAAACGTTGTATGTGTGCTATGATTCGAAGTAAGCGAGTATATGATGAGTACCGTACAAGAAGATTGTTCTCAAACTTCGTTAATAAATTTATTGTAGGAGGTTCTTTCACTTCTAAATTTGTTTGTTCTGAAATGCCCTTGAATTTTGGACATTTGTCCTGTTCCTCCGACAGGCAAGATGGTCCAAGCCACACTAGATGATTGCCTAATAAATCTGCGGCAGGCACGCCTCTTGAGGCTAAAACCGCAGGGTTTTGTTTTGTGGAAACGTGACGCCTTTGATCAAAGCTTACGATGTCCTGTGTTTCCACTACGCGATTTTCCTCGTAGATTTTCCACCGTGCTGGATGCTCTTTGATCCATTGCAAGACAATCATAGAGTCTGTCCAGGTGAAGATTGGCACTTGATATAGGCGCATATCTTTGATTGTCGCCTGAAGCAGTCTTGCAAGTAGTAGACCTCGGTTAAGCTCCAATCTGGGAATGGTTGTCGGCTTAATTGGAGCTACCCTGGTTTTTGCAGTAATTAAATTTGTGTGAATTAAGCCGGTCTGGTCCTCCACCCGCATATAAACTGCCGCTGCAAATGCCTTCGTCGATGCATCACAAAATCCATGTATTTGGATGCATGCTTTGGACGAATAGTTGATCCATCTAGGAATCTGTAAACTTTCTATGTACTTTAAATTCACTTTGAACTTATTCCTTTGTTGTTCAGTCATCGCCGATAACTTGTTGTCCCATGCACATCCTGTGAACCACAATGCTTGCATCAGCACCTTGGCTGTAATTACGACTGGTGCTAACCAGCCCAAAGGATCGTATAGTGATGCTATGTAGGAAAAGAAGAAGCGCTTGGATACCTTGGCGTGATCTGCCCAAGGTTTATTTACGAATGAAAAACTATCCAATTTAGGATGCCAGCGAATCCCTAAAGTCTTTACTGTTTCCATATCTGAAATCATTAGAGTGTCTTTAAACTCGCGTTGGTCTGCAGGAAGATGTCTTAGCAATTAAGAATAATTGCTTATCCACTTCCTCAGATTGAATCCTCCTGTTTTCAACATACCAATTAGTTCATCGAAAAGGTATTTTGCTTCTTGGATGCTATCTGCACAGGTGAGCAGGTCATCCACGTAAAAGTCTGTGGTTGTGACTTTAGACGCTAGAGGCCATATTTGCTTTTCATCCTTTGCTAACTGTTGAAGCGTTTGGATGGCTAAATATGGCGCTGAAGTTTTTCCGAATGTCACCGTGTTTAGCTGAAAATCTTGGATCTCCTTGGTTTTAGGATGTATCCAAATGATCCGCTGAAACGTCCGATAATCTGGATGCATTGTAATCATACGATACATCTTTTTGATACCCGCATTCATTGCAATCTTATATTTACGCCAGTTGAGCAACGTGGCGAATAGCGAATAGTTTTGGTTGCAATACTGGTCCATTTAATAGGAACTTGTTAAGCGAGTTGCCGTTTGAAGATTCCGCCGATG
The DNA here is from genome assembly GCA_963930735.1 of Dioctria linearis. NCBI lineage: Eukaryota > Metazoa > Arthropoda > Insecta > Diptera > Asilidae > Dioctria > Dioctria linearis. Next base: position 144,234,308 of record OZ005740.1, on the reverse strand, counting down.
CATCAAATACTACTCTCACCTTTGTTGTAGTGCTTTCTTTAAGAACAGAATAATGAGGTATATAATAATGCGGTTCATTTATGTTGGAAGGAAGCATTTCTTCCATGTGTCCCAACTTAAGATATTCGTCTAAACATCTCTCATATTCAGATTTTAATTCTGGATTCCTTTTAAGTTGTCTTTGCATTCCTTGAAAGCGATTGACTGCTTATTGTCTTGAATACCCTAAGTTCGGTGCTTCATTGTACACAAAGCGTAACTTCACTTGGTATTTTCCATTATGAAGACGTTGGTGATTGAGTTAATAACTCTGTATGCATTCTCTGTGGGAAACTCTTCCGTTTCCCAGAACTTTGTGAGTTGTAGAGCCAAATCATACGTTGCGATAGTGAATGACGATGTATTGTGCTCTGAAGTGTCTACTATAGATCCTAGTAGAATCCAACCAAATATTGTATTGATGGCTGTAGGAGTGGTATTTGATCCTTGCTGAATGCCGTTCTGGAGTATTTGAGCGTAAACTCTTGCTGCTGATAACGCATCTCTCTGTCCAGGTTTCCAAAATTTGGGATCTGCAAGTGGCGGTTTGTTTAGAGCTAAACATTCCTTTTTGGAAACTGTTCTGGAAGTTAAGGAATCTGTGATTTTATTTAGTATCAAAAAGTCTTCTTTTAATACTACTCTAGACTTCGCTTTTCGAGATCGAAGTGTGAGTGTGGTTTGCTGCCTTGAAGAGGCTGCATGGCTAGTGTTTAAGCCTGTGATAGATACTGCAGTTGGCTCTCTTGAGGTCTTGCTTTCCTGCAGGCTTCCTCAGTGATGAATGATGATTGCGAACCGTTATCTATCAAACATCGTAAGATATGTGGCGTCTCGCCCTCTGCTTGTGCCACTACTAGTGCTGTTTCTAGTAAGGCATTATGACTAGTGTTTAAGCCACTGGTATTGTTACCTGATTGTAACCGAGAAGAGGTTTCATTTGTGATTCTAGGTTGATTAGCTTGGCATTGGTTCAACCTCGTTTTGTCATCTGCTGACTTATGCTCATTTTCGACAGCTGAGAATATGGGTTTGCCCCTATTGTGATTCTCGTGGAGTATGCTGTGATGTTTCTGATTGCATTTCAGACATCTAAACTTGCTTTTTCAGTGATTTGTGTGATGAATTCCTAAGCAATTAAAGCAACGGCCTGATGTCTTCAGTATTTGTTATCGGGATGGTATGTACATCGCTCGCTACCTCGGACATCGTTGAATGAAATGACTTGCGTTGCATGCTGGGCATCCTTTGCCTCATGATATGATTTTGTGACTTCAGGTGTGTTTGGTTAATATTGTGGTGACTTAATTAAATTATCTGCTATTGATTCGAGTATTCTTAAACGAGTATTCAAAAATTTCTTAAATAATTGGAAGGTTTGTAGCTCTTCTGTCCCTCCTTGTTCTTCTTCCCATAACTTTAGGGTCGTGAATGGTAATTTCTGCACTAATAAATGTATAAGAAATACATCCCATGAATGTGTGTCAAGGTCTAAACTTGTTAGCTGCTGGATGCATTCATCAGTTATGTCAATGATTGACTTGAGTCCCTTTTCTGACTCTAAACTTAGTTTAACTTGATTTACTAAAACTTTTGATTGATGATTTACTAGGATTTTCTTGTTCTCATACCTTGCTTTTAGTTTGTTCCAAGCTGGCATTAAATCTTCATTTGTCACTGGGGTGTGTCATAATAATTTCTCGGCATCACCCACTAAACAAGATTTAAGATGATGCAATTTCTGAACTTGTGTCAGCTTGGCATTATCATGAACAAGAGAAACGAATAAATCGTGAAATGATCGCCATGAATCGTAGTGACCATTGTATTTAGGCAACTGAATTCGAGGAAGGAGTGACTCCTGTTGAACAACAGTTGTTGAGTGTATAGGTAGTGTTCCTGTGCTTGACGTTTCAGCAGCTGGAATGAATTTCCCCAGTCCTTCCACTAATTCTCCCATATATTCGGAGTATTTTAACTCTGTTTTACCATATGATTATCTTGCGTTAGATAGTCATGTGGCTTGTCATCAAAATTTTCTAATAAATCCTGATTGATTGCCATATCTGTATCACTATACACGTCCCAAAGTTTCTTCAACTCTGTAATTTTCGACTCGTAGAAGCCTTGCGTTCGTTTAACAAGGTTCGCTTTCGTGCCATTTTCAATTAATTTTTCTATTCGCGCACGGAACACGCTTTCCGTGAGGATTAGTTTTTCTACTACATCCATATTGATTTATAACCTACTATTATCGTTGATTGACCGTGTGGATACACCGTAATAACGTGTTCGTAGTACTTGATAAAATGAGGATACGAAAATTGGCAATAAATTTTCTATTATTTAGGTAGCACGCGTGGTCACAACTTCGATTAAAATGTCCCTACTGCTGTGCTGCTATGTACGGGCACAACTTGCGAAAGAACTATGTCACGTACTTCAATGCCACGTGTGGTATTAATTATAAGTTAGTAGACGTAACTTGATGTGGATAGATGGTGAAGGCAGCTAAATAACAGCGTAAGCACATTATTAATTAATTTTTTAATTTAATTCTAAATTTAATTGATGTGTAAAATATTGATGGTTTTGCTGTATCAATTTTTCTTTATTTTATCTAACCAACTATTTATCAAGTTTTACTGTCATGTAAGTTCAGCAATTAACTACATATGTATTATGAGTTACTGACATGTAAGTTCAGTAATTAATTAGAAATTTACGAGTTACTGACATATAAGTTCAGCAATGAACTAGACATTTCGATAATTTATTCGAGCTGCCACGTCTGGGCACCCTGAAGTTTTTGAAGATTGCACGATTGCGTTCACTTATAAATTAATTTTGACCGTTTCTTCACTAAAACTGCCACGACTAAGCACAGTTATAGATTAATTTTGAAAGTTTTTTAACTCGAAGATATTTTTTTAAGGAAATATTTATCATAAATTAAGCGTAACTAGACTGTTCGCAATTACAACAGTAAACAGGCACACATTCCTGGATGGAACCACCATAAAACGTTTTGTAATGTAGCTGTAAGCGAGCACC
>OZ005740.1:144216215-144223715 GCA_963930735.1 Dioctria linearis | reverse complement strand
GATGTGATGGAGTGTTTAAAAAATTCAGTGAATAAAGACTATATTGTTAAAAAGTGCAATAGAAACATGCATAAATTTCAAGTTGCATTTCGGAAGTGCAATAAGAGTGCTAGGAAACGACATTTTGAGAGCTGTCTCGAGCAAATTAAAGCATTGAGAGCACCATTGAAAACTCCCCGTCGAGGTGGAGGAATTACTCGCGTAAGAAGAAGTGATTTTGTAAAGTGGGAGGAATAAAGACAGCGTTCGCAGATAGAATTCGACAAGGTGTTATTGCAAATTAAAAACATATCGATCCGAAGCTATTTATGCAAGACGCTGTCAAATTATTTACGCGCCGCATTAAGAATGCATTAAACCATTATTTTAATATTAAAGTTTCTACAACGTTTTGCGGTGAATTTCTAAAGGAAACTGGTGACAATGAAATTATAAAAGACATTAAATATTTCCAAGCGAGAACTGCTCCGATTAGTGCAGATGATAATTTAGAGAAGTAGTTTAAATCAAACATTTTTGATCCAATAAACACTCAGTTGGAAGAATTCCAGGAAAAAGACAGTGGCTGGGCACTGCACTCAATAATACATCTAGCAGTACATATTAACAAGTTTGAACAGCTTCGAGGATCTTCATATATACCTCTGCCAAAAGAGATTGTATCAAAGAAAGCTTGCATTAATGTGAAAAACAATGAGGAAGCGTGGGCCGTAACATCAGCGCTATATCCTACAAATGTTCATTCTGAAAGGACCTCATCATACCCTCATTACTCTACAGTACTAAATTTAACTGGAATAACATTTCCCATGACACTTAAGCAAATTAAACAATTTGAACAGCAGAACGATTTATCAATAAACGTACTCATCCTAGAGAAAGAGCGTTTCCTCACCACAGTTCCAGTTAGACTTACCAAACACAGGATGGAGCGACATGTAGATCCCTTAATGCTACAAGATGACTATGACCACGATGAAAATCATATGGATGATGATGGCGATGGTGACGATGATGATTATGATACTGGCAGATATCATTTCTGCTGGATTAAAGATTTTCGAGCCTTGTATATAAACAAACTTCAAAAAGAAAGAGCAGAAAGTATATGCGACAGATGTTTGCTCTACTTTTACTCTGAAGAAAAATTAGCATCACACACTCCCGAATGCGAGAAGCAAAATGATTGCAGGATTATGTTTCCCTCAGACGAAAAGAAATGGCTGGAATATAAGAATTATATCCATAAGAATCCAGTCCCGTTTTGTGTGTATGCAGATCTTGAGTCAATATTGATGCCGCTTCAGGGAAATGATCAAAATACACAGCGAATCCAAGAGCATGAAGTTCATAGCATTGTGTTCTATTTCCTCTGAAAACATGATATTACCGAGCATATCGAGGAAAGAATTGTCAGCAATGGTTTGCATTAGAATTGCAAAGAATTGCCTCCATAGCTGTACAGGAAAAGCTGAACATCAGGCCCATGCTGCCCCTGACTAAAGAGGAACGGCGTTCGCATATGGAAAGTACTTGCTGTCATATATGTGAAAACACGTTTGCAGCTGATGAGGAACGAATTCGGGATCATTGTCACTTAAGAGGTAAATACTGAGAATCATAATTCAATTCATTTTTTCATAAATTCTTTTAACAGGAAAATATCGAGGACCTGCGCTCAATGTATGTAACCTCATCTATCAGGATTGCTCCATAGTTCCAGTCATTTTTCACAATTTATCTGGATATGATGCCCACTTTATAATTATATATATATATATATATATATATATATATATATATATATATATATATATATAGCTACATCTTTCCCAGGAAAAGTTGATCTCTTACCAATAAACAAGGAAAGATATATCTCGTTCACCAAGCACATGGACGGCAGCCACATAAAATTCAGATTCATCTATTCCTTCCGTTTTATGGCTGAATCTTTAGATAAGTTATCATCATTGCTGCCGATTTATAAATTAAACACTACAAGATCAGTATGGCACGGATTGGATGATGACATTATCAAACTTCTTACGTGCAAAGGTGTCTTCCCATATGATTTTATTAATGAATGGGATAAATTGGATTTCCGGAACTTGCAAACACAGGAAGTGTTCTACAATCTACAATCATGCTGAAGGGGTCTGGCAAAAATTTGAAATACAAACACTTGGTGAATATTCAGATCTATACCTTAAGACTGATGTTCTCCTATTGTCCGAGAAGTGTGCATGAAGACATACAATTTAGATCCAGCACATTATTATACCATGCCAGGCCTAACATGGGACGCTATGCTTAAATACACTAATGTGAAAGTAGAGCTGAAAACCGACGTAGATATACTGCTATTCATAGAGAGAGGCATTCGAGGTGGTATAAGTCAATGTTCGAACAGATATATTAGAGCCAATAACAAATATATGGATGATTTTAAGTCTGACGAGAAAGAGAAATACTTGATGTATTATGATGTGAATAACTTTTATGGATGGGCCATGTCACAGCATTTACCAACCGGAGGATTCAAATGGGTCTATGTTCCCAATATTGACGTTTCCAAAATTCCTGATGATTCTCCAACTGGATACATATTCGAAGTCGACTTGGATTATCCTCAACATCTGCATGATAAGCATAAAGACCTACCGTTTTGCTCTGAGCATGCAGCACCTCCTGGAGCAAAATTAGAAAAGATTTTGACAACTTTACATCCTAAAACTAAATATGTTATACCCTACCGAAATTTGAGGCAATGGTTATCACATGGCGTCTTCCTGAAAAAGTGCACCGTATTCTTCAATTCAACCATTCAGCTTGGCTTAAACCATATAATGACTTAAATACCACCAAACGGAAGCAGGGTACCAGCGATCATGAGAGGGATAGCTATAAGAAGATGAATAATGCAGCTTTTGGTAAGACCATGGAAAATGTGCGCAAGTATAGCGATATAAAGCTTTGCGTAAAGTGCGAAGTTCGGATTGCGTCACCCAACTTCCACAGTGCAACGATATTTGATGAGAATTTAGTTGCTGTGGAATTAAGGCGACTCAAAATCTTATTCAATAAGCCCCTCTATATTGGAATGGCAGTTTTCGAAATTTCAAAGATATGCCTCTACGATTTCCACTTCAGTTTTATGCAGCGTGAATTTGGAGATAAATGTAAAGTCATGTATACAGATACAGATTCTCTAATATAGTCCAGAGGCATCTCAATTTCGAAGACTACGTCGACTGTTTGAATAACTAGCGAGTATTAACTGCTAATCAGAGCTCCATACGATCGCATAACCATAATGTCTATACGATCAGACAAAGGAAATTGCACTGAGTCCATATGATAACAAGCGATATATTATTATTATACACATATATATAATACACTTCCGGATGAAGGTCAAGGATCAGACACCCTTCCGGTCGCAAAGGTGATGCCAGGGGTCAAGGTCGAACCCACTTGTAAATGTTTTTTTCTCAAGCCGTCCTAACATTCTGGAAAGCTCAACCGCCCAATTAGGAGATCACTGTAGTGGCCAAATATTATTCGGGAGCTCTGGACTTAGTAGGGAAATTGAATTAAAAGAATACCATATATAAAATATTATTATTGATTTATTATAAATTGAAAAATATTAACATTTAATTCTTAAGGTATCATTCCAGATTAACATTTAATTCTTAAGGTATCATTCTATATTAGGCTTCCTTAAATCGGTTACCCTATAATTATAATATTTTCTTTTATTTTACAATAGTGTATATCATCTTAGGCTATAATAAAATTAAGACAAACTATTTCATTAAATGGTATTTTAGCTATAATACAATTTTTATTTACAATACATATCTTAGACTAGCCTTAGATTATATGTTTTCTGCGTCTGCTCCTTGCTGCTTGCTGCTTGACTAGAATAAGGTCCCCATGCTAGAGTATTCGTTGTCCCACTCATAATATACCGCTTGTTATCATATGGACTCAATGCAATCTTCTTTTGGCTGATCGTGTAGACATTATGATTATGCGATCGTATGGAGCTCTTATTAGCAGTTAGTACTCGCTTGTTATTCAAACATTCGACGTAGTCTTCGAAATAGATATGCCTCTGGACTACATTAGCCTTTACGACTTTTGCTTTCTTTACAGTTTTACCATCGTTTATACGCAGACTGTACATTTTTGAGCGCAAGCCTGCAAATTCGCTCATGATTTTCCCATTCAGCTCATCCTTCATTAGACCAGGTATCTTTTTATTCATATGCGGTAAATTGAATTTATTATCTTCTGGGTAATCACTTGTATCAATTTATATTTTCAGCCATAAACTCATATGCATTTTTCTCTTCAAGTTCATATATTAGAGGATCTGTACCTGTTTACATTTTGAATTTATCTCCAAATTCACGCCGCATAAAACTGTAGTGGAAATCATAGAGGCATATCTTTGAAATTTCCAAAATTGCCATTCCAATATAGAGGGGCTTATTGAATGATTTTGAGTCGCCTTAATTCCACAGCAGCTAAATTCTCATCAAATTTCATTGAACTGTGGAAGTTGGGTGCCGCAGTCCGAGCTTTTGCACCATAGCGACCTTCCCACTTTACACAAAGCTTTATATCGCTATACTTGAGCAGATTTTCCATGGTCTTACCAAAAGCTGCATTATGTTATGGTCGTAGCTATTGCATATAGCAATATGCTACATGTAAAATGTTGATACATGTAAGCTGGCCTTAAAGTAAAACGCAGAATGAACGCAACCGACCGAGAGTAATGCTTTCTCAAGCTCGTGTGACATGTCGGTGAAGAAAAGTAAGAAGAAGGCAATCTTCTCTGTTGTAGTCAAATCGCCTCAAGTGGAACATCGAGGAGAATAAATCAAAAGATTTTGGAAACATCGGCCAGGAAATAAACATTAATTATTTCCATCTATCTGCACAAAATAAGTCCTCCCAAAAGTCGATGAGGAATTCGATAGCTCCTCAATATCAACACAGAAGTAGGAGTCGTAGTACATTCAAGATTCCTACAAATATTCTACAAAATATTCTACCAATATTTATTTCTCAAGTGTGAAATATTTTCAGCATACGGACATTTTCAAGAATCAGTACTACATCTAAGAATGCTTTAGAATGTATCCCCAGCATGAGCTAATTTAAACGTGATGTAGAGAATCCACCAGCATCACCTTTACATGTGTACACAATTTGCATAATTGCGGTCGGATAATTGCTGTTCTCATAGAAACTGTAACATTTTCAGACAATTCAGAGACCAAGAGTTTGCATCCAGAATTTGAACCAAAAATGCAGCGACATTATGATCGTGCTATGACAATGAGGTCGCTGAAAGGTTTTTTCTACACGCACCTTTAAGCACAGAGAACGGTAAACGAATAATATTATTATTAATCTTGATAATATCTTTTTCACATCGTAAATCTAAGTGTGATACTTTGTTTTAGATTCCTATTTCTTTGGATGATGTGAATGCTCTTTTCGCTATATTAATCTGTAGAACTGTTAAAAGCACTCACCTTCTAAGGTGACATACTGTGTTTTGGTTAGCTGATGCATTAATCTGTGCATATGCAATGAAAGATGATTTTCACAGCGTTCTCTATAATTATTGCGTCTACTTGATTCGTTTATTGGTACTTCTCAGTGGAATGTGTACTCAAAGTGTCGTCGATTTCCAAAAGAAAAAGGAAAGGAAAACCAATACGTGGGGTTACATAAAATAAATTCGAAGGAGATATTTATATGCCTGGGCTGTTGTCAAATTTTTCCAAGAAACGAATAATACTAAGGAAACTGTGTATCTCGTCGGTCACATAAAATTGCATATTTTGGAGTAAGGTTCTCGATAAATCATATAAGCGATACGTTGCGCTGGCTGCCTTTATAATGTTTCTTTTAGCAAGAAAGCAGTGGCATGCGGATCGTCACGGAGGTGCCTCGGCGATGGATCCACAACAATGAATTCCATGTACGTTGTTGCCACTTGGTTTTTTTATACATTTAAATTAAGCAAAAAAAGGAAAAAAAAATTCTTTGATCTGTTGCATATACATTTACGGCGTATATAATTTTTCATACATGAATCAGATTTATGTTAATAAATTCCTTCGGTAGCTTAGGCGCACATCAAAAAATAAAAAAAAAAGGATATATAAAATTTAAGCATTAACTGAACTTTAAGAAAAACAAAAACAAAAACACACATACAATTTAAAACAAGAAATAATTTTTATTAGATATATTATGAGTATATAATGTCACAAAGTGACGACTTTTAATATTATTATTAATTATTAATTATTATTACTACATAAAAATAAAACGTAAAGAACAAAATACCCATACAGTTAATTAAATTACATAAAACTACAATTTTAAAAGAATACACAACTCGAACGAAATTATATTTAATAAAAAGAAAAAAATTTACAACAACAACAGCACCACAATAGGAAATATATATCATGAATTAATGCAAGAATTTATAAACCAAATCACTGCTGAATCTGGGTTCTGTATAACTAATCCGTTAAATCTTCTTAGTATTATTATTATTACAATATAATTAGTATTTCCATTGAAAGTAGGTACGCGCGTATATAATTTAGCTCATTACTATGTATTACCAATATTGGTAGTTAAATGTATCTTAACCATATGACCGAAACGTATCTGAAAAAGAATGGTTACGTGACTGGATTCGCGTTGCATCCAATCAGATAGACTCGCACGAATTGAGATACATTATTGAAGCGTGCTCCATTTTATCTTTATTTTGTTATTCGGAATTTTTCTTTGGTTGAAATTCATAATATAGAGTAACTTATAACATCTGAAAAGCGTGTTCGAACAACGGAGAAATTAATGAATAAAGTTTGATTTATAACGTAATGGCGCCCTCTAGCATGAAGGTTGTATAGGTTCGCAGTATTCTCTTTACAGGTCAACAAAGGGACTTTGGACAATTGTGCCACCCAGGGTCAAATGGGAGGACGGGGCTGGCAAGGAAGGTACAACACCTACGCCTTCCACTAGAATGCAGGTAGGTGACGTAAGGGTCCCTTCAGGACTGAGTGTGTGCTGGTTGTTCGGTTGCAGGCACGAAGATTTTGATTATGGCTGACGGCAGCGGCAGGTCTTTTGAGGAATCCCCCATGCTCTCCGCCAATACTTGAGGCGAACTCGCGTGCCGCTCTGCAGTCAGCGCTGTCCGTCGAGTGATCTGTCAGCACATGCTGGCAGTCTGGATTTCACGTCCAAGCCAATCACTCATCATAGTTCCATAACAATTATTCATCTTCTTATAGCTGTCCTTCTTATGATCGCTGGTAGCCTGCTTCGGTTTGGTGGTATTTAAGTCAATATATGGTTTAAGCCAAGCTGATTGGTTGAATTGAAGAATCCGGTGCACTGTTTTCAGGATGAGGCCATGTGATAAGCATTGCTTCAAATTTCGATAGT
>OZ005740.1:144173715-144211215 GCA_963930735.1 Dioctria linearis | reverse complement strand
ATGTGTTTGAGAAGATCATTATGGTTTGCAGTCCATTTACGTAGGTTGAATGTTCCCTTTGCTAAGATCTTGATAAGTTCGTATTGCAGTTGTAGTGCATCACTGAGTGTATTGGCTCCTGAGACTAAGTCATCGACATAGAATTCTCTCATGATGCTCTTACCTGCAAGAGGATAATTAAAGGCATAATCTCATCTCTTCATTTGGAGTATTTCTCCTAATTAATCTCTGGAAATTTTGGTGTTGAGGTGCCATCTGGATCATTCTGTACATTTTCTCTATATCTGCTGTGAAAGCGAACTTGTACAGACGCCATCTTAGTAACATAGACCAGTACCGTAGCGATCGGGCGAAGACCATGATCATTCATACATGGTATGCTGCGACGACTGTCGTCGTCGTCGTCGTCGTCAATGTGTTATTTTTATTTACCATGTGCAAATTTCATTGACGTCGTTTTATGTTTTTTTTTTATGATTTTGTTTAAAATTTTTAATATAAAATCTATATTAATAAATATTTGTTTAGTTTTAGAATATGGCTAAGAAAGGTTATACGTATCCTGGATATAATTATCTGGGTCCAGGCAAAGATATATATAGTGAAGAAGAAGTCGTAAATTCTACAGATTTTATAGATTATGTACATGATTTAGAATATACCCTAGCTAATCCGAATATTGATATACACGACGCAGATAGAAAAGCCATTGGTAGTTTTGTCGATGACTTTAAACAAAACGGACGTGTTAGTGATTTTCCGGGAATCTTCGGTCTTAGTGTTAAATATGGTGTTGAAAGTGTGTTCGATGTACAATATCCTAATATGAGTAAACAAAAACTGACTTTTTCTCAGCATTTATTTGGATTACGGGAAAAACACTTATCTCAAATTTTTCAACAAAATAAAGATAGATATATTATTTATAACAATTTTAAAAAATCAGACGTTGGAAAACAAATTTATACAGCATACAGAAAAGAAGGACAATATTATAAACAAATATTAGCAGAGTGGCAAGCAAGTGGTAATAAAATAAATCGCGAACAAGTTATTGCAGACGATAATATTAATCAACCTCAACCTGGACCAAGCATGCGACCTGCCGATACCGGATCAGCCGACGACAACGCAACAAACCCCAATCAACTCAGACCTGAAGACCTTAGTGGAGGTACAGATACAGGCGAAGTCTCTCCTCCGCTTACACCTGGTACAGCTAAAGCTCTTGAAGATATTCTTAGTAATATTGATACTGGTGATATTTCTGAAGCTGCTCGTAGGGGTTCTGTAGAAGCATCCGCACATACACCAATGGATACGACAGAAAATATACAGAGTGGGTCCGGCCGTGGGCCTAATACGGAGGCGAGATCCGATGCGAGCGGATTACGTGGAACTGGAGGAGCGTCATCAACTTTACCAAATATAACATGGATTAGACCTAGTGAACCATCATCTGGGACAACGGTTACATTTAAAAAGAGTAGAATATTAATTTCATATGGATATAGTACTGAAAATATTCAATTAGGCAGTCCAGGTTATGTGGAAAATATTACTACACCATTGGCATTAATACCAGTTGATTTTTTACCATTTATTTAAGTCATGCAGAAATTTGCAGCACTTCCTTTTGGAGCATCAATTACAGAAGTATCTTGTACAGTTACGCCGTTAGGAACAAGAACTGCATTTGATAAGGGTACAACATTAAGTGGAACCGCAACATCAGAATATGTGAAGGTTTAAATAAACAATTTTAAGGAAGAAATAAAGAATATACAGTTGATGCCACAAATCCTATAACACCAACAGATGTTAAACCTTTAAATGCCAAAGAAATTGCTAATAAATATTACACACATGTAAGTAGCAATGCATTGTGTGTACCATAATCAATCGAACAATATTATGTGCACGAATGGAACCGTTCTGAAAATCCAGATAGAAGCGCATTACCCAAATACATCCTTCATAATTATGGTGTAGCACGTATGGATGAGAAGGTTCATCAATTTTTAATAAATCCAGCTGTTGGCCAGGAAATCGTACATTACACCTATAAACCTAGAAATGGCCTTATAAAAGCTGCAAAAAATCATTTTGTACCCTGGAATAGAAATACAAATGCAGTAGAAAGAACTTTTACTCGTCCAAAATCAATGATGCTACATTTTTTTTCCGATTCAAGTAATAAACCTGCAATTGGTGACGTTGGTTTAGGAAAAAATAAGGAAGGTTATATATTAATTAATTAATGCATAGAAGAATATGTGAGAAAAATAGAAAATTATGGCGCATTTCATCCAGCACGTGGAGCAACCACACAACCACAATTACATATCGGATTAGTTGCTTCACCACAATTAAATCCAGCAACTGCACAAGTTTCTTATCTCAATAGTGCATGTTATTGGAAAATAGAATGTCAGTGTCAAGTTCAATTTAATGTTAATTCAGCATTCTCTAAAAAGAACGCAATTAGCTCGCCATAAGAAGTGACCTTCATAGAAAATGCAACGCAGTCATATACAGACGGCCAGATCTTGTTTGGTAACACAGATACGAAAAGTGGAAATGTGACTGCAATAATGTTAGATGTTGGATTGTATGTCCAACCAGCAGTTGCTCATTTAATGATTTACGACTTGACGTACGTGGTGAGGCATTGAAAACTGTTCGAAATTTTGTGGTAGAACTCTCCTTAAGCACAGCGTGGTGTGGAAGATAGTAGAAAGGAATGTCTTCGTACATTTTGTTTTCTAGTAGTGTTGGTGGGATAGGCTTCATGTGGCCAAGCTGAGCGCATTCATCTATGCAATCTTTTTATAATTTGCCAATTGCTGGTTTATTGGACAATTTTTTCTCTAACTGTAGGAATTGTTTGACAGCCATATTCCTAGATTGTCCAAGCTGTGGTGCATCTCGGTTCTTGAATGGTAAATGAAATTCGTATTTTCCAGAGGGTAGACGTTTTGTTGTATCTTTGTTCAACGTTACACACAGTTGATCATTGTGTGACAATGTTGGTCGGATGGTGCATTTTTCGATCTCCCAAAATTTTCTCAACTGATTATCCCACTCAGTATTTATTGTAGTGTGGGTGGATAACACAGTTGTAATCGTTCTCGTCGTTTCTTGTACTGCTCCAACCAGAATCCAGCCTAATTCTGTATTTTGGGCTGTTGGAGAATTGCCAGGTCCTATTTTTATTCCATTTTTAATAATGGCGGCGTAGATGTCTGCTCCAAGCAGAACATCGATTTCTCCTGGAATTGAGAAAGTGGGGTCTGCTAAAGTGAGACTGGTGATGTGTTTACACTTTGACACTGCAATTGTCTGGGCTGGCAATAATTCGGTAATTTTTTTATAATAAGCATGTTGCTCTCTGTTTGGAATTTGGTCAATAAGGAGTTAATTGTGACAGTTGCTTGTTTTACTGCGGTATTAGTGGGAGTTGTGCTAAGTCCAATTAGTTGATGGGTGATCGGAGATCCTTGAAGCTGTAATCGCTTAAGGGCTCTTTCCGTCATAATGGATAGTTTTGACCCAGAATCTATCAATGATCGGAATGTCTTTGTGATTCCGGATGGTGCTGTAATATTAATCAGTGCTGTAGAGAGAAGATCCCTTTTTAGGTTTGAGGTGAGAAAATTTTGGATTTGTTTCTATCGGCGGGTGAGCATTGCTTTGCTTCCATATTGGAATTTTTGGAGATCTGAATAGGTGACTTTGTAACCGAATGGTTTCGCTCTTAATGAAGTAATGCGTTATGATTTTTCTTGCAATGCTAACACTTCTTTCTGCTGGTGGAATTTGAGGTTGAATGGTTGGGTGATAAGCAGTTTTTGCATAAATGCTTATTTGAGATAACTTCGTGTCGTTTTCGTGTGGTAAGGGTTTTAAAGGTTGGACAATGAAATATGATATGGTTACCTTTGCAATGACTGCAAGAGGTTTTTTTTGTAGGGGTGTATTTGTGTTGAACTCTTAGCATTGTACAAGAATCCACATATTGGTTTAGGTGAGGATGGTTTTTTTGTATCGTGTTCGACAATGTATTTTTATTTCCTATCATTTCCACAGTTCGGAAGCGATATTCTAGGAATTTTTTTGACACTGCAATTGTCTGGGCTGGCAATAATTCGTTAATTTTTTTATAATAAGCATGTTGTTCTCTATTTGGAATTTGGTGAATAAGGAGTTAATTGTGACAGTTGCTTGTTTTACTGCGGTATTAGTGGGAGTTGTGCTAAGTCCAATTAGTTGATGGGTGATCGGAGATCCTTGAAGCTGTAATCGCTTAAGGGCTCTTTCCGTCATAATGGACACTTTTGACCCAGAATCTCTCAATGCTCGTAATGTCTTTGTGATTCTGGATGGTGCTGTAATATTAATCAGTGCTGTAGAGAGAAGATCCCTTTTTAGGTTTGAGGTGAGAAAATTTTGGATTTGTTTCTATCGGCGGGTGAGCATTGCTTTGCTTCCATATTGGAATTTTTGGAGATCTGAATAGGTGACTTTGTAACCGAATGGTTTCGCTCTTAATGAAGTAATGAGTTATGATTTTTCTTGCAATGCTAACATTTCTTTCTGCTGGTGGAATTTGAGGTTGAATGGTTGGGTGATAAGCAGTTTTTGCATAAATGCTTATTTGAGATAACTTCGTGTCGTTGTCGTGTGGTAAGAGTTTTAAAGGTTGGACAATGAAATATGATATGGTTACCTTTGCAATGACTGCAAGAGGTTTTTGTTGTAGGGGGTGTATTTGTGTTGAACTCTTAGCATTGTACAAGAATCCACATATTGGTTTAGGTGAGGATGGTTTTCTTTGTATCGTGTTCGACAATGTATTTTTATTTCCTATCATTTCCAGAGTTCGGAAGCGATATTCTAGGAATTTTTTTAGTGTGCTAAATTCTGATAAATCAGTGCTAAAATGTAAGCTCTGTTCCCATAATTGATGCGTATCTGGGTGTAATTTCTCTACAGTCAAATATATAATTATGGGATCCCAATTGTTTCTTTCTATATCTAAATTGTGTAATGCTAACCGTGCTTCTGTTATGTTGCCTAGTAGTCTTTTCATATTTTCGGCGGTATCATGATTTATGGATGGAAGAGACAATAGTTTCTTTAGTTGTACGTTGACAAGGATTCGCTTATTTGAGTAGCGTTCCTTTAAGAGCTGCCAAGCTGGTTTATAGTTTGCATCGCATACTTCATAATGCCTGAATAGCTTTTCAGCTTCTCCAATTAGATTAGTTTTTAGAAAATATAGTTTTCCAACGTCTCATAAATTATTGTTGTAATGAATAACTGAAAAGAATAAATCGTTGAATTAAATCCCCGTAGAATATTCTCCATTAAATGTGGGTAGCTTGATTCTCGGAAGCCTTTCATTTTTGCATGATGTTGTGCTAGCAGAAGCTGGCTGGGTAGGAATACTGACAGCCGGCGTTGGTGCCAATCTGTCGATGTCCTCTTCCATGCTTACTGCCTTTTCAATATAGTATTCCTGAACCTCGCTAAATGTCTTTTTCTTGAAATAACCAAGCTGGTGATCATCTGTTGCCGCTCTTATCTGTTGCTGCTCTTATCTGAATATACCAATGTCGAGTTTGGAATTCTTTCCAATACTCAGTGCACGTTTGTAAGCGATTTTATCTCGATTTGACAGTCTTCTTTTTGCCTTCTCTTTGGTGCCTTTTGTAAAGGTCTATCATTAGCTCCTTGACTTCGAGTTAGAACTCAATTAACTCTGAAACAAAGTCAATAGTTTCGTCACCAACGTCAGGCGAGATGGATTCTCAATCTTTCAGCATTTTGTATGGAGAAGCTTTGAACTGAGTGATAGTATTAAGAACTAAATTTATTTTTATATTTTACTGACTGAGTTATCCGGGTATGAAGGACCAATGTGAAATCTAGTCTCAAACGTGAGAAGGGGGCCGGTTGGAAAAGATAACTCAGTCTATTTCAAAATGCAAAATATAAAATTTATTCATTACAATTAAACTTTTGACACTAATATCACATAAATTCAGATCAGGCTTATACTAATACTACTAATTCAATAATTCAATACTAATACTACTAATTCAATAATTCAATACTAATACTACTAATTCAATAATTCAATACTAATACTACTAATTCAATAACTAAGATCTAAAAATATATATAAAAAAAAATAAAAAAAAAATGGTTCAACTTTGACTGACGTCACGGAGTCCGCCACGTCCGTTTTATTCTTTCTGAAAAAAGAAGAAGAAGAAAATCAAGTTTCTACAGATTATGTTTCTATGGAATTATATGACAGCGTGCACTGTCTGAGATAGCATGATTAAAACATTACAACGCGTAATGCCGATAATGGCAAAATGCAGGATGCTGCAGCGTGTGGGTGCAGGTGTCGTAATGAGGCCAAATTTTCAGATTAGACTCTGAAACACAATAAACTTCTGTATGAAAAATAGGAAATAATATTCAGATTAAACTCTGAAACAAAATAAACTTCTGTATGGACGATAGGAAATAATATTCAGATAAAGCTCTTAAACAGAATAAACTTCTGTATGGAGGATAGGTAATCATATTCAGATTAAACTCTGAAACAGAACAAACTTCTGTATGGAGGATAGGAACACAATTCTTTTTGAAACAGAATAAACTTCTGTATGGAGGATAGGAACACAATTCTTATTTTCAGATTAGACTCTGTATCAGATGAGCTCTGAGCAAAGAATGGTGCCATATATTGCGACTCGTCGGCTTTTTATAGCCCTGGTCGCCAGTTATGTTCATCTCGCCTCTTGGTGTTGCCCTCGCAACGCTTATTTCCTTTGCTTTTATTTTGACTGGGGCGAAGGCGAAATCAGCTGACTGATAGAATGTCACTATATGACATTGCGAAATTGGCACAGAGGTAAGTTGCTGTAATTAATATTGTTTTTTTGTTTCCTCTAGTATTATTAATGAATTTTTTGTTTGTTTTTAGATGATATGAGTCGTGGAAGAAGATAATTGATGGCCTAAAGTACTTCATACCGCAGGGTATCAAATCTTCAGCGGAAAATTTACGTGATTTCGTGTGATGGATATGATCAAATTTCCTGTTTATATAAGTAGTTTATAGAAAAACTGAATACTGTGTGGTTCTTTTTATCCTTTTTTTCCTATTTTAGGGTGCTTGTTGGTGAGTTGGATTGCAGCAGAAGATTCCTCGGAAAATAATAGAGGTGAACCAAATATAGGATCATTGAAAAACAAAGGGGTTGAATGAATGGGCCGAACCCACTGAATGACATCAACGGACTTGTTCAAAGCTTGAACTGGAGTGGTCATAGCAGCTGCCGTTCGGGACGTTGAAACTGGTCGAAAAAATGTGTTGGGATTCCCGACCCTGTGAACAGTGTCCGTAGTTTGGTTTAAAGAAATTTTTGCGTCCGCATCCATAACAGAACACCTGTTGCCTCTCTTGCAGACAGATCTGGTAAAAGTTACCATTCCAGCACACTACTGCGTGTCTGGTTGAAACGGCTCACACGTCGCCTAAGCTCGTTCACTCTTTGGTTCCGGTAAGGGTTCCAACTACAGGCTGTAGCAATTGGCAGCTGCGCGGCTTGGATCTTAGTGACTAGCGATCTAAGCTTACCTATAGTATTGGTGGGATGCAGACAGATCTTATTTTGAATCTCCAGCAATAGTTTCCAGAAAATCGTCGTCTGGCAAAGGGTTTTGTAATTGGTCCCGTAGATGTACCAGGTGTTGGTGGTATATAGCAAACGACTCCCCTGCTCTCTGTTTCCCCATCATCAGCTAAACCTCAAGGTCGGGTCATCGTTCGGTACTCCCCATTCAGCTAGGAGAGCTGTTTTAATGTATTCCCAGGTTGGTGTGGAATTCAGTCTTATGAATGACCAATACCAATGCATGTGCGGGCCTGCGAGCAGTGTGCTCATATTTCTGACCAACAGATCAAAATCTCCCTCGACTGCGGAGTACGTGGGTGCTTCGGCTCTGAAAACAAATTCGTCGACAGTAAGTCGAGAACTATCGCCACTGTACGAGATATTCCATCTCCGGATGGGACTACCAGAACCTCGTTGTCCTAATGTCGACGAGACAAGATTGGATGGAGCTGGTGGATACTGACTAGGATTTAGTCTAGACTGACCAAGTGCATACGACGGTCGGTAAAACGACTGTCTACGCATGTCGTGAAAATCTTGAGGTGAGATCGGTTCACGCACAGGACGCGGTGGACGTGATAAGTCGACTGGTGGCATTGCAGCTGATATTTTTTGTTTGACGTTATTCGACAGTTCCGTCCGCAGAGTCCGTAAGCCTTGTTCAATTCCTTGGCGGACCAAATATTGCAGCTGTATGCGCAGACCTGCCGTCATGGCTTCTGTCGCTACTAAGTTCTGCACATTGGCAGAAGGCAATGGGCTTCTTCGTCGCGAGTTTGGATCGGAAAAGATCGTGGAATACTGATTTGGCATTTCAGGATATAGAGATACGCGGCTAACTGGTGGCGTAGTCAGTGGAGGCAAATTGAATACTGGCACGGACTGTCTAAGCTCGTGATCTATTGGTTTCGCCGTCTGCTTTTTGGGGATGGCTCTGGTATAGACAGTAAAGTCGTATTGTGTGAGGCGACACCGAGAGTTGGTCTGTTCGCCTATCCAAGTCCGCAAACATGCCTTGTGGAACACGTGTCCCCATACTGTCACTACTGGCTTTCTATTGACTGACCAGTCTCCATCCTGGCAGATGGAGCACTGTTCAGAGAACTTTGTCGAAATATCTGCCGCAGGAAGTGGTGTACTGTGGCCATTATGAAACAACTTCGGTTTTCAGAAGACAATGTAAGTATGCTTGGGCACACGAATATTTAAAAGGAACGAAAGGGGTCTGTTATAGAGAGCTAAACCAAATCGACTCAATACTTCAAATTACCAAGGCCGAAAAGGTTTTGCATCAACTGACGGTTGCTGTTACTCAAAAAATTTGTTAGACAACTCAAGTATGGCTACACAACTAATCGATATAATTATTCCAGCTAGTACCTGTATATGCTAAGCTATGACGCGAAAAAAAGGTCGATCAAAATCCAAAAATTAAAAAAATAATCAATGTCACGACAGATATAGTAAAGTTTATGTGTTTGTAACCTTCTGGCCAGTCATATCTACCTCTGAGCGTGGCCGCTTCTCGACCGTCTAGCTCAGCCAGACAGATGACTGATCATGGCTACTTTATGTCCCTTTTAAAGTTTTTGTGGGACAATGGAGGTCGATCTTTAGCCGAGCACGGTGCAGGCTTCTTGACGGCTCAAGCTCAGGGCTGGGTTACGTTCTTGCTCGCTGTTAAACCACCTATTACTGTACCGCTATAGAGGAATGATTAAGAAAGAAAGAAAAAAAAATTAAAAAAAAGAAAGATAGGAATACGGACCCCGCTCTGAATGATAGGCCCCTATGGATTACTTAAAATCCCATCCCACTGCCCTACTCACCAAACTCATAGGAGAGATTGTCAGCTACATCTGCCTCTTGGCATCTCGATCTTCCCAAAACCTTAACTGAACCCAGCACCAAACGAAACAGATATTTAGCCTATTGCCATGTTATTTTATTTATTTTACATAACACGCACAAACTCAAAAAAATATATTAATATATATACATATATGCTACTACACGAGCATGTATGGAAAGTTATTATCTACATCAAAATCCTCGAGAATACCTCCGAAGTCATTAAACGGAAATTTATATGTAAGCGTTGTGAGTCCGTTTTCCAAAATGTTCTATATTGATACTTATGGAAAAGTGCCCAACATTGATTTGATATATGCTATAGAGTCTAAACTACTATCAATACAGGAAAATAGTCTTCTAGTAATATAAAGCTTGGTTCCTTACCTTCCCAAAGGCTATACTTCCTATATACCTTACTTAACAAAATAATAATAATAGTTTTGATTACAAAGTAACCTTACCATTTTGCGCTCACTAACCCTCTGCTGAGTAATAATTATATTTGGGTATGTGCAGCCGGGGTCCGAATCTGCAGGCAGCTACATTCGATATAATCAGCCTACGGCATGCCATGACGGCACAGCGGCATACAATGATGACTCAGCTGAGAGTTTTTGTTTGAGGAATCGTAATCATGTCGTACAAATCCTTTTTTTAAATAATTTTGTTAGGAAAGGGATAACATTTTTATTTCGGCTCGGAAGATAAGAAAACCAGCTTGAGATTATCAGAAAACCATTTTTCTATATGAATAGTAGTTTAGGGCGGAGGAGCTATTCAATTCAAACTTTTGTCGGTTTTACATTTTTGAATTCCGCGAATAAAACTAATACGAACCTGTTATATTGAAAATTCCAGTTTACCCCTTTATTATCGAGATATAAGGCCTCAAATTGTACCGTGCTCCTATGCCATTTTTCTCGAAAATGCACATGGAAATCATCGAAGCTACCCATCATAAGCCTGGCTATCTTTTGGTATTGTAGCGAATTGGTCCCTTCGCTACTTGAATATGTTTTTAATACATTTACCACAAACAATTAATTGTCTTCACGTGTTATATCTAAAGTTCCATGTGAGTTCCACCATGAGCCTTCCCGCTTCTGTGTAACTGTAAAACGCGCTTCTTGAGCCTAACTATTATTTTTTCTGGGACTGTACTCGCAATTTTTCAATTCATGCCCTTATAGGGTCACATTTTATGGAAAAAATTCGGAAATTTTCCATTACGTAAGGATGCTGACAGATGATTGGTCAAAAAAATTAGCAGCGGCACGAGAGGAGATGGTACCTTCTGTGAAAAAAGTAATTTGGCTGTTGAGGGGGTGAAGGCTTTTTTTTTGTTTTGGATGGCATGACACTGGTTGTTTGACTTTGATGGTGAATATTCACAAAGGATTTAAGGGAGTAACCTGAAAATTTTATTGAAAAATGGTAATGCATATGTCATATTTTGTTGTATGGTATATTTAGTGTTGAAGCGAATAGTTTTGGTGATTTGAAGCAGGAAATATCTAGTGCAGGATAATATTGCAAGTTTTTTTTTTAAGTGAACGTATGAGTTGCGAAATTAACAGGAGGTTAATTTAGTGACTTGTAATTTTGGTGCAAAGTAAAAAAAAATTGTAAACCAATTTCAAATTTGCTAAGTGCAAATATATATTGTATTTACCTGTGGAAAAATAAGAAGATCAAATTTTATAATGAATTTCAAATTTGCGAATTGCAAATATGTATATGATTTTAACCTGTGGAAAAATAAGAAGGTCTTTCGTTTAATTGTTTGCGAGATCAAATTTTATAATGGATTTGCAAATTTGCTAAGTGCAAATATATATGATTTTTACTTGTGGAAATATATAAAAAAAGATATTTCGTTTAATTGATTGTGAGATCAAATTTTATGATATATTTCAAATTTGCGAATTGCAAATATATATATGATTTTTACCTGTGGAAAAATAAGAAGGTATTTCGTTTAATTGTTTGTGAGGTCAAATTGTATTATTGATTTTCAAATTTGCTAAGTGCAAATATATTTGATTTTTACCTGTGGAAAAATATAAAAAAAGGTATTTCGTTTAATTGTTCGTGAAATCAAATTTTATAATAAATTTCAAATTTGCAAATTGCAAATATATAATGATTTTTACCTGTGGAAAAAAAAGAAGATATTTCGTTAAATTGTTTGTGAGATCAAATTTTATAATGGATTTTCAAATTTGCTAAGTGCAAATATATATGAGTTTTACCTGTGGAAAAATATAAAAAAAAGGTATTTTGTTTAATTGTTTGTGAGATCAAATTTTATAATAAATTTCAAATTTGCGAATTGCAATTATATATATGATTTTTACCTGTGGAAAACTATAAAAATAGGTATTTCGTTTAATTGTTCGTGAAATCAAATTTAATAATTTATTTTCAAATTTGCGAATTGCAAATATATATATGTCATTTTTTACCTGTGGAAAAATAAAAAAAGGTGCTTCGCTTAATTGTTTGTGAGATCAAATTTTATAATTAAATTTCAAATTTGCGAATTACAAATATATATTTTTTTGCTTGTGAAAAAAGAAAAAGGGGTAACTCGCTTAATTGTTAGTGCAAAGTAGTGTTTGTTTTGTCTAGAATTTTGTGATTCGTAAGATGCACATTTAGTCCTATCAAATTAATACCTCCATGCATTTCGCTTTTCCTTTTGTGTTTTTTGTTTATTTATTTATTTATTTTTTTTTTTTGGCGTAATGTTTGGGTAAATTTTCAGAGGTAAGGGCGACATGAGAATGTGAGGTGGGTTTTCCCGCCGGTATGCGCGTGCGAAAATGTTTTTAGGGATCACACCATGAGAAGAGATCCTGTCGTCCGCGGTTGGATCAAGGGGAGGAAGGGTTCCTGTGGCTTTATTGCGGCGATAAGGGGCTCCACTAATATCAGGAGTTCACACTCTCCTCTTTGTCTTTGCTGAAGAAGAGCATGGATGTGAGAACCATCGCGTTGTTGGGTTTTTCCTGTAACTTCTGGTGTATGTATATATATTGTTACAGAATCACCTGAAATGATTTTAAAAAAAACGGAAACAACGAGAGAGGAACAGAAAAAGAAAACAAAACAAGGAAAATGCGTACCTATTAATTAAACTCCTAGACAGCTGATTTTCCGGCGCCTGCTTGGAGCTCCTGTGATGCCTTTCATTATATGCAGGGAAAGTGTAGTTTTGCCACGGTTGCTTCGATTGCCTCTTCGAAACTATTAGAGTCCCCTAAAACGGTTAAGAAATGAATTAGTTAAGTAATACAGTCTTATACTTAAATTTAGAAAACGCATAATAGAAAGGACAGATAAATTTATTAGAAATTTTATGAATAATAAATAAGAAAGAAATCGAAATTTAATTTTAATTAGTAAAATTTGTAGTCGCATATTTGAATTTGAATTGCACAAATTGTAATAGAAGGAAGATAAAACCAACGAGCGACACCATGGAAAATCAGCCGAATTCCAGGATCGCCCCGTCATAGTAGAGTCGGAGAACGGATTTTTTCTTCCTTCTAGAAAGTAAAATTGAATGAAGAACAAGTGTAGATAGAACAGCAAAAGAATAAAATTTGTCAAAGGTAAAATCGACTCGAGTTTATTTTTATTTTTGTTCCGTTACCCTCCTGAAGGCATTAAGTTTTCGTCGGGGAGACGACAGAGTAGAGTAGAGCATATTTCAGCAGGTTGTAGGGTGAGTACCGTATCATATCTAAACATACAGTGAAAATTGAAATCTAGAAAGGCACCGTGGGAAATAACATTAACTTAAATCAGATTAAGTTCCAATAAATTACTTGTGGCCCAGATCTCAAACTTTAATAGCCCAGTACTCGGTAATCACTTGTAGTCGCACCGGACAACTCAATCGCCCAAGGCAATATTTGTATCACCAAAATAGATTTAGATTTTTTTGAACGAAAGAAGAAAAGTAACCCAGAGGAGCACCAGGAAACGTTTTGTTTACTTTCTTTGGTAGACCTTAAAGCTTTCGCGCACTTGTGCTTTCCCCTTCTTGGGTGACAGATACCACTACAGTCGCAACACAACATTTAATAAATTGAATACTCACCGACGCCATTTTGGATGTCTTCGCTGATGAAATAGATCCCTCGTTGCATCGCCAGCTTGCCATATTAAACACCGAGAAGGAAGTTTATTTAATAAGAAAAACTTTCCTAACCCGGTCCCCTATAGCACCATTGGCCAAAACAAAAGCTCAGCTGTACCTGAAAAAGAAACACTGTGCTGCCTCGCACTGAACTGCACTTGTAATGTGTGGTTAGTCATTTTAAGGGTTTACTTGTTTACTACCCCATTGACCACTGCCCGGAATTGTTATTAAGTACATATTCACGACCGACAAGAAAACACCACTGCGAAAGCACTTATTAACGTATCTCACGAACGAAGTTGTCTTTTACCATACATGACTCCGCCACTTATCGCGTAAACTGACAGCCATACTACACTACCAGGTCAACTACATTGAGGCTGACATTCAGCGCTCATTCATCACTCGTTCATTGAGTTGCGAAACACAAGCTGCGTACGCGAGTAGTAAGCAGAGGTCAGAACACACACGTTACACAATTGAACTCGACCCACAAGATTTGTGCGGAGTACGTGTGGATAAGTTCTCAGCTGTTTCCGTTTCCGCTTACAGCTCGAGCCCGAACCCAAATTAACTCGGAGATAGGCACCTAATTATCAGTGGCTGCCACCTTTCCCTCAACTGTGCTGACCACCGCTTATTTGTTGGTTGCTACGACGTGCAGGCACGTATGTGTTGCTGAACAGTGTTACATTTTATGTTAAATAGCAGTCTCCCTCTCGACTACAGAAAAGCGGCCAATTTGGTAACATTTGGTTTCAAGTGTGGGGTAACCAAACGCTTCTAGAAAACGCTTTAGCCACAGCACTATGACAAAGGAAAATATAAAACAGCAACACAAGTCTGAAGAGGGTGGTAACCCAGAGGGCTCCAGTGTCAACCGAGATACCGCCACGGAAAGTGTCCTCACAACGCTTTCTGAACAAATGGTCCAACAACGTGAGCAATTTACTTCCCTCACGACAGCAATGACAGAGTAGAGGGTAGTCAAGAACACGTCATCAAGGAAAAATCATCCACGGGGTGCCAAAATGACCCTCCAGGAATTTCAATAGGTGTGAACACAGAACAGAGTCTGTCACATGAAGAAACCTTGATTATTAACAAAGAGCAGGCAGCTGTAGACCGTTCTTGCCCTATAGGACCACAACCTATTCAACCTTTGGACGATATTCATCATCGTCAAATGACAACGATGTTTCAAAGCATCTTAGAGCATTTATCTCGAATTGAGTCTAAAGGAAGCTGATAGAAGAGTGTTGGACACACTCCCCCCAATTCTAAGCCCCACCAATCCTCCGTGTCCTTCTAGCGATATAGGCACTGTTCGTGATAGAAATGAATCCATAGCAAGATATCAGCCAGTCGTATTGAACTTTGATATACCACAATCTAATGAAGAAATCAACACAAGCAGAATTCATCAGGATATCCTTCCCCCCATTACGTCAACCAGGGGAAACGACAGATCGCCGCCTCGAATTGAACCAGATAGACCCCCTCCTGTAATTTCACAGATAGTAACCCCTACCATGCCAGCGACTTCGACATCCAACTATAATAATGTTGCAGCCCCTGCGCCCAGAATCTATGCATATAACGGTCAGCCACGTCGAGACATCTACCAAGCAGTCCAACCCGCTAGAATCCCTTTGTCACCGAAAGATTATAATGGAAGGCAGCCGTGGTCTGTATACAAGAGACATTTTGACGCAGTAGCTCGTGCAAACGGATGGAATGCAGATTTCAAAGCGCTCTATCTAGTGCCCTACTTATATGGTACGGCTCTAACCTTTTATGAAACGCTTCCTGAGGCAGTAACGGGAAACTTCGAAGCTTTGAGCCAGGCACTAGGACAAAGATTTTCAGAGGAATACCAGCAGTCTGTAGCACACATTCAATTGCGAGGACCGATACAGAAACCAAACGAAAGTCTGATTGAGTTCGCGACGGATGTCCAGAGATTAGTTTACTTGAGTTTTGCTACCGACTGTAATGAAGCAGGGCGTAACCGTATATCTCTCAAGCAGTTCATGGATGGTATTGCCGACCTAGAAACTCAAAGACGAGAGCAGGACTCTATACCAACTTCTCTAGAAGGAGCCCTGGCTCAATCTTTTAGAATAGAAGCTAGTCGGGATGCCACGAGAATCAGTAAGAGAAACATTAGGGTGGCAGAAGCCACCACAAATGCAAGAGGCGCAAATGTCAGTTCCTATAGCACCAACAACTTGTCGGGAAACTAAATTCGCCCAGCCTAATGGAGCATCGGCTGGGCCTAACAGTACCACAAGCTCCAACCAACAGCCAAAACTCCCTTACCATTGCTCGGAAGATCAACTTGTCTAAGAAGGTACAGCAAAAACCTTCCACAAAACAACCCAAATCAGATGAGCCAGTGGAAAGGTCACCCGGGCATATCACCGTAATCGAGAGAGAAGTAAAAGGCATTGTAAAGTGGTTCAACGTAAAACAACGGTATGGCTTCATAATACGTGATGACACCAACGAAGAAGTGTTTGTCCATGCCTCTAAAATTAAAAGAAATAACCCCGAAAAAGCCACTCCATCTTTGGCAGAGGAAGAGGTCGTATGCTTTGATTTACTCCAAACGGATAAAAGTAGAAAGGCAATTAACGTCACGGGACCAGATGACAAGCTTGTCCGCGGAAGCAGTTTGGTTCGGGATATTAAATCTCGGCAGCAATGTGCCACACGTCCTTCTGGGAACTCAACTGATCACCCAAGTAGAAGGAAACGTAAACGCTTCAAAAGCCTTCGTCAATTTCACACTAAAAATATGTCAGGACTATATGTAATACCTCCACCATCGGAATTTGATGATAAACTTTCGCTACAGTCAATAGACCAGGATGATCTCCACATAAAAGATTCTTCTTTAAATCAACACCCACTGGCTTGCCGGGGCTAAAGTTAGTGGGGGAATCAGCCCCATATCAAATAAAAGTATTCATTGGCGGACGTGCACTGCAGAACAATCTATGGATAGCGGGAAATGTAAATGGTGTTGAATGTAGTCTGATTATCGGTACAGGGGCTACACAAACTATTCTCCGTCCACGAATTCTCCGGCAGATCCATCCAACTAATGCAATAATCCAAGGCGTGGGCGGAGAAATTATCCCAGTTGATGGTACAGCCGAAGTCCACCTAAGCATTGGAAAGTTAGTTACAAAACATTCAATCTTCATTGCTACTATCACAGATGATTGTATAATAGGAATGGACTTTATCATTAATCATGCATGCATACTCGACTTTAAGATGGGATTTTTACAGATTGAAGAAGAATTATACCTCTGCTTCATGGAAGACACACCAGCCAGAACTTTGACCGCAATTACAATTCCACCAGGGCAGCAATGTCTGTTTAAGTTAACCACCACCATTAATCTTGAGGAAAATGTTCTAGTAACAAAAAGTGATTCTACCCCAAAAGACCTGGAGATCATCCCAACACTGTCTACAGCCAAGAACGGAGTAGTACTAGCCCGGCTATCGAACTCATCCTCCCAGACTGTGCACTTGCCAGCTTCGACCCCAATCGCCGATTTGGAGTTTAAACCGCCCATTATAACACGCAAGCAAACCGCCGTATCAAAAATTATCTCCAACGAACTTCATGACCTCTTTAGAGGAAGCGTCAGTGAGTTAAATGAAGGCGATAAAACTACACTGTGGAATTTGTTATTAGAGTTTCAAGAAGTTTTCTCCCATAGCAAGGAAGACTTGGGGGGAACATCGATACTGAAGCACAAGATACATGTGGGCGAAGCTTCTCCAATAAAACAGCCACCTCGAAGGATGCCAATATCCCGAAGGGTTGAAGCAGAGCATCTGTTGCATGAAATGATAGAGCAAAATGTAGTCCCACCCTCCAAGAGTCCGTGGAGTAGTCCAGTGGTCGTAGTACGTAAAAAAGACGGATCGCTAAGATTTTGCGTAGACTACAGGAGAATTAATGAGATCACAAAGAAAGATTCGTACCCGCTACCAAGAATGGATCTTACCTTAGATGCGCTAGGCGATTCAAAATGGTTTGCTACGTTAGACCTTCAATCAGGCTATTGGCAGGTTGAGATGGAAGAAGCTGACCGGGAAAAGACGGCCTTTTCGATTGGCCAAGGGCTCTGGGAATTTAATGTCATGCCCTTTGGTCTTACTAACGCACCGGCAACGTTCCAACGCTTGATGGAGCTTGTTTTGGAAGGAATTCCGTACACAGTTTGCTTGGTCTATCCGGATGACGTTATCGTCCATGGCAGAGATTTTGAAAATCTATCAGAACACTTAAAATTAGTACTCGAAAGACTGCGTGCCGCTGGGCTAAAACTATCACCAGGAAAATGCCAGATATGCCAACACGAAGTAAAATTCCTGGGACATGTAGTATTCGAGCAAGGAATCTCTGCAGATCCAGAAAAAGTTTGTGCTGTGCAAAGCTGGCCTCGCCCCTTAAATAATACGGATGTACAATCATTTTTAGGTCTTTGTGCTTATTATCGTCGCTTCACTCGAGACTTCTCGGCCATTGCTAAGCCTCTAACTAGTCTAACAGAAAAGAATGTAAAATTTATTTGGAACGAGAATTGCGAAGGTGCTTTCAAAACTTTGAAAGAGAAGTTAACCACAGCCCCTATACTTTGCCAACCAAGTGAGGACGGGAAATTTAATCTGGACGCGGACGATAGTTACTTTGCCTGAGGTGCTGTCTTGTCACAAGTACAAAATGGTGAAGAGAAGGTCATCGAATATTACAATAAGACGCTCAATCGGCCAGAACGTAATTACTGCGTTACACGCAAGGAGCTCTTAGCTGTAGTGAAGGCCATCGCCCACTTTCAACCCTACTTGTTGGGCTGTCATTTTATTCTACGAACTGACCACGCTTCCCTGAAATGGCTTATGCAGTTTCGAGAGACCGAAAGCCAAATAGCGCGATGGATTGAACGCCTTCAAGAGTTCAATTTCGATATCTAACATCGTCCTGGGAAAAAGCACCTAAATGCCGACGCCTTGTCGAGACGCCCATGCCTGGGTTCTAATTGTCGCTACTGTACTCGCTTGGAAGAGAAAGAGTGCATCGTGATACGTGTG
The DNA here is from genome assembly GCA_963930735.1 of Dioctria linearis. Taxonomy (NCBI): domain Eukaryota; kingdom Metazoa; phylum Arthropoda; class Insecta; order Diptera; family Asilidae; genus Dioctria; species Dioctria linearis. Next base: position 144,192,396 of record OZ005740.1, on the reverse strand, counting down.
GCAATGATGTAAGACAACGTAGGAACAGAACAAGATCAAGACGACCACCTGAAGTATGTAAAATCGTGGCTTAAACAGGCTGAGCGACCGACACGTGACCAAATCACACACCTACATCCTGTTCTAAAATCCTAATGGGCAATGTGGCGTGCCGATGCTTCACTAATGCGAGTGGAACACATTACCAAATACTTCTCCCAGAAACACGAAAAGTTGAAGTAATACAGCAGCTTCACAATAGCGTACCAGGTGGTCACTTAGGGGTAGATAAAACTACTGCAAAAATTAAGGACAGATACTACTGGGTGGGCTGTTCAGAAGATATTAGGAATTGATGTCAGTGTTGCAAAATTTGTCAGCAACGAAAAGGACCAACACCTAGGACTAGAGCCAAATTACAGACGTATAATGTGAGTGCTCCGTTTGAAAGACTAGGTATAGATGTCCTAGGTCCACTCCCCACTACTAAAAGAGGACATCGCTATATCCTGGTAGTCATAGACTATTTCACAAAGTGGCCAGAAGCTATTCCATTGTTGGAACAAACTGCAGAAACAGTCGTCGAATCTTTAGTACAGCATGTGATTTCACGATTTGGCTTACCACTACAAATCCATTCGGATCAAGGCCGTAACTTTGAATCTACAATTTTCCGAGAGGTGCTTAAACGTTTTAGAGTGGAAAAAACTAGGACTACCCTGCTACATCCTCAATCCGACGGAATGGTCGAAATATTTAATCGAACTATTCTCGACTATCTATCTAAGTACGTTGCTGAAAACCAGAAAGATTGGGATGATCACCTTCCCCTTCTCTTACATGCTTATCGATCCTCGGTACATGATTCTACCAAGCAAACTCCTGCTATGCTCACCTTGGGGAGAGAGGTTCGACTGCCTATCGATCTGTGTACTGGGCTGCCGCCAACAGAGGAACCGACAACTACATTTGATTACCTAATAAACTTAAAAACACGGCTGGAGGCGGTTTATAAATTTAATAGAAACCAATTAGGAAAGGTGAGCCGAACGATGAAGGAACGATATGTCCTATCCGCTAAAGCAAATCCTTTCAAAACAGGAGACAAAGTCTGGTTGTATCATCCTAAAAGAAAAAAAGGGAAATCCCCGTAGTTACAACGAGACTGGAATGGTCCATACATCATAATCGAATGTCTCGGCGAGGTGACCTATAAAATTCATAAAGAAGGAAGCAAAACCTCGATGGTGGTGCATCGCAATCGCCTCGTCCCATATTACCAAACGACCTTCTGAAATATTCGGCACAAACACATGCAATAAATGTCAAGAATACTCATATTAACGCGCGCAAAATTCGCAAACTTATAATAGGCGCGTAAGGGGCGCCTAGAACTATCCTCTATGTTCCCGAGTTAGGATGAGCCGGCCGTTACGAGGTATGAATCGCGATCGCGGGCAGAAATGCCAACGGCTCTTCCCTAGCATTCAAATAAACCTGGAAAGAATAACGATATATCACAATACAATTGCCATCAGCGGGCGTAAGTAACAACTACAAGCAATATCTATAACCTAAATGAAGCATGGAGTTGGAAATACGTACCTGTGTAATTATTACTTAAATGGTTTGGTTTAATTGTTTTGTCCAGGTTTACCAATATGTTTTTTTTTCTTCTTTTAATTTTTTTATTTTCATCTTTCCGGGGAAGGCATTACATGCTCATTGGGTTGTCTTACAGTCAGCACCGAATATTTCCAAGCACAATCAAGAGTCGCAACTTTCACGGACGACAACACTGGCACCCTTATCACTTACAGAACTGACTTGCCGAGCTGAGGGCAGCTCTTTTCGTCAGTGGAGGGCCGTGTTACAGAATTACCTGAAATGATTTAAAAAAAAACGGAAACAAGGACAGAGGAACAGAAAAAGAAAACAAAACAATGAAAATGCGTACCTATTAATTAAACTCCTAGACAGCTGATTTTCCTGGCGCCTGCTTGGAGCTCCTGTGATGCCTTTCATTATATGCAGGGAAAGTGTAGTTTTGCCACGGTTGCTTCGATTGCCTCTTCGAAACTATTAGAGTCCCCTAAAACGGTTAAGTAATGAATTAGTTAAGTAATACAGTCTTATACTTAAATTTAGAAAACGCATAATAGAAAGGACAGATAAATTTATTAGAAATTTTATGAATAATAAATAAGAAAGAAATCGAAATTTAATTTTAATTAGTAAAATTTGTAGTCGCATATTTGAATTTGAATTGCACAAATTGTAATAGAAGGAAGATAAAACCAACGAGCGACACCATGGAAAATCAGCCGAATTCCAGGATCGCCCCGTCATAGTAGAGCCGGAGAACGGATTTTTTCTTCCTTCTAGAAAGTGAAATTGAATGAAGAACAAGTGTGGATAGAACAGCAAAAGAATACAAAATTTGTCAAAGGTAAAATCGACCCGAGTTTATTTTTATTTTTGTTCCGTTACCCTCCTGAAGGCATTAAGTTTTGGCGGGGAGACCACAGAGTAGAGTAGAGCATATTTCAGAAGGTTGTAGGGTGAGTACCGTATCATATCTAAACATACAGTGAAAATTGAAATCTAGAAAGGCACCGTGGGAAATAACATTAACTTAAATCAGATTAAGTTCCAATAAATTACTTGTGGCCCAGATCTCAAACTTTAATAGCCCAGTACTCGGTAATCATAAGGCAATATTTGTATCACCAAAACAGATTTAGATTTTTTTGAAAGAAAGAAGAAAAGTAACCCAGAGGAGCACCAGGAAACTTTTGTTTACTTTCTTTGGTAGACCTTAAAGCTTTCGCGCACTTGTGCTTTCCCCTTCTTGGGTGACAGATACCACTACAGTCGCAACACAACATTTAATAAATTGAATACTCACTGACGCCATTTTGGATGTCTTCGCTGATGAAATAGATCCCTCGTTGCATCGCCAGCTTGCCATATTAAACACCGAGAAGGAAGTTTATTAAATAAGAAAAACTTTCCTAACCCGGTTCCTTGTAGCACCATTGGCAAAACAAAAGCTCAGCTGTACCTGAAAAAGAAACACTGTGCTGCCTCGCACTTGTAATATGTGGTTAGTCATTTTAAGGGTTTACTTGTTTACTACCCCATTGACCACTGCCCGGAATTGTTATTAAGTACATATTTCTTTCTTTAGCTCGTGTGCTTGGGATTCGGCGTAGCGAAATGGACCTCTGGTTAGGCTCAAGAGCTGTAAATAAACGTTAATATTCACTCAAGCTTACCACTGGTGGGGGCTTAAGTGCTGGATACTAGTAAAGCAAAAGGCAGGCTTCTTTACTTTGGAAGTTCTTTACTAAAACTTAAAAATTCTTACATTACTACTGCTTTTATAATGCTTAAATATTACTAACTAAGCAACTTAGTGTAATGAACTTAAGGTGCTATGTAGTAAGCAATATTTGTCTTGAATTCAATAATTATTGGGGGCAATTGCTTACTTTGCGCAATTTGCCTAGTAAGCAAGAGTTCAATAATTATTGCAAACAATTATTGCTTATTTGTTTTTATGCTATGCGGTTTTTGACCTTTTGTATATCTACAGTCAGATTTATTGTCTTATACTATATATCTACAAATCTGAACAATTTTGCTATTATGTAGATCTACAGTTATTTATGTTCAATGTTCAAGTTTGAACATTCTGCCGGGGAGACGCGATTGGAAGAAGATTGAACTCTGACATACTCTCCACGTCCTCTATGGGTGTTGCTTCAGTACTTGATAACGTGAGTTTTCGCTTCCACTTGCATCTTATGACTGTGATAGTCCCTGCTATGATGAGTATTGTGGTGGTTGAGATGCTTGCACCGGTGATGAATGATCTCCCAGCTTCCCTCAACATGAAGATTGTCACCTTCAGCTTCCAATGCCTCGTAGATTTGGTCGGACGTCTTTATAACTGGTTCCATGTCTGTCGATATTGTTAAGCTGCTAATTGTTGGTAGGGAGACATTGATTGGCACAGGTTTTATAAAGGACGCGATGACTGGTGTTTTCAACGAGTATTCGGATTTGCGTGTATTTCGCTTCGTTTTTATTGTACATTCTTGCGAAATTCTGATGATTCCAGTGCCATTTAAAAGGACGTCCTCATGATTTCCATTACACTGTATTGCTGCTCTGGTGGGTTTGTTGGCAACAAATAACCAGGTGTTGATCATGTGAAGGTTCTTCCATAGAACGCTTGTTAGTTTGAATTGTCTGATTGGACATTCATTGCCTTCGTGTCGATGATATAGTTCATCTATGATGCAACTCGGATGATTCTCGATGCTTCGTATGACTGTTGGCGTGCATAGTAACATATGTTTTTTTGTATTTACGCAGCTATCCAATTCCATCTCAGTTAAACTAAAGTAAGACTGTGTGTTGTAGTTTATGGCTAGAATAGGAGTCGCAAGATCTAGGACCACGTATTGATTGTCTGATTTTTTTGAGGTATTGCTGTACATTTTATTAGATTGTACTGGGATAGTTCGGCTATGTTGAGGTATGCTAATACCTTAATCTCTTCTGCTGAGAGTTCTAGCTCAATTTTGGCGTTGTGGAATGGCAGAAGAAAAGTAACCCAGAGGAGCACCAGGAAACGTTTTGTTTACTTTCTTTGGTAGACCTTAAAGCTTTCGCGCACTTGTGCTTTCCCCTTCTTGGGTGACAGATACCACTACAGTCGCAACACAACATTTAATAAATTGAATACTCACCGACGCCATTTTGGATGTCTTCGCTGATGAAATAGATCCCTCGTTGCATCGCCAGCTTGCCATATTAAACACCGAGAAGGAAGTTTATTTAATAAGAAAAACTTTCCTAACCCGGTCCCCTATAGCACCATTGGCCAAAACAAAAGCTCAGCTGTACCTGAAAAAGAAACACTGTGCTGCCTCGCACTGAACTGCACTTGTAATGTGTGGTTAGTCATTTTAAGGGTTTACTTGTTTATCTTTTTATCTGTTTGTCTTTTACCATACATGACTCCGCCACTTATCGCGTAAACTGACAGCCATACTATACTACCAGGTCAACTACATTGAGGCTGACATTCAGCGCTCATTCATCACTCGTTCATTGAGTTGCGAAACACAAGCTGCGTACGCGAGTAGTAAGCAGAGGTCAGAACACACACGTTACACAATTGAACTCGACCCACAAGATTTGTGCGGAGTACGTGTGGATAAGTTCTCAGCTGTTTCCGTTTCCGCTTACAGCTCGAGCCCGAACCCAAATTAACTCGGAGATAGGCACCTAATTATCAGTGGCTGCCACCTTTCCCTCAACTGTGCTGACCACCGCTTATTTGTTGGTTGCTACGACGTGCAGGCACGTATGTGTTGCTGAACAGTGTTACATTTTATGTTAAATAGCAGTCTCCCTCTCGACTACAGAAAAGCGGCCAATTTGGTAACATTTGGTTTCAAGTGTGGGGTAACCAAACGCTTCTAGAAAACGCTTTAGCCACAGCACTATGACAAAGGAAAATATAAAACAGCAACACAAGTCTGAAGAGGGTGGTAACCCAGAGGGCTCCAGTGTCAACCGAGATACCGCCACGGAAAGTGTCCTCACAACGCTTTCTGAACAAATGGTCCAACAACGTGAGCAATTTACTTCCCTCACGACAGCAATGACAGAGTAGAGGGTAGTCAAGAACACGTCATCAAGGAAAAATCATCCACGGGGTGCCAAAATGACCCTCCAGGAATTTCAATAGGTGTGAACACAGAACAGAGTCTGTCACATGAAGAAACCTTGATTATTAACAAAGAGCAGGCAGCTGTAGACCGTTCTTGCCCTATAGGACCACAACCTATTCAACCTTTGGACGATATTCATCATCGTCAAATGACAACGATGTTTCAAAGCATCTTAGAGCATTTATCTCGAATTGAGTCTAAAGGAAGCTGATAGAAGAGTGTTGGACACACTCCCCCCAATTCTAAGCCCCACCAATCCACCGTGTCCTTCTAGCGATATAGGCACTGTTCGTGATAGAAATGAATCCATAGCAAGATATCAGCCAGTCGTATTGAACTTTGATATACCACAATCTAATGAAGAAATCAACACAAGCAGAATTCATCAGGATATCCTTCCCCCCATTACGTCAACCAGGGGAAACGACAGATCGCCGCCTCGAATTGAACCAGATAGACCCCCTCCTGTAATTTCACAGATAGTAACCCCTACCATGCCAGCGACTTCGACATCCAACTATAATAATGTTGCAGCCCCTGCGCCCAGAATCTATGCATATAACGGTCAGCCACGTCGAGACATCTACCAAGCAGTCCAACCCGCTAGAATCCCTTTGTCACCGAAAGATTATAATGGAAGGCAGCCGTGGTCTGTATACAAGAGACATTTTGACGCAGTAGCTCGTGCAAACGGATGGAATGCAGATTTCAAAGCGCTCTATCTAGTGCCCTACTTATATGGTACGGCTCTAACCTTTTATGAAACGCTTCCTGAGGCAGTAACGGGAAACTTCGAAGCTTTGAGCCAGGCACTAGGACAAAGATTTTCAGAGGAATACCAGCAGTCTGTAGCACACATTCAATTGCGAGGACCGATACAGAAACCAAACGAAAGTCTGATTGAGTTCGCGACGGATGTCCAGAGATTAGTTTACTTGAGTTTTGCTACCGACTGTAATGAAGCAGGGCGTAACCGTATATCTCTCGAGCAGTTCATGGATGGTATTGCCGACCTAGAAACTCAAAGACGAGAGCAGGACTCTATACCAACTTCTCTAGAAGGAGCCCTGGCTCAATCTTTTAGAATAGAAGCTAGTCGGGATGCCACGAGAATCAGTAAGAGAAACATTAGGGTGGCAGAAGCCACCACAAATGCAAGAGGCGCAAATGTCAGTTCCTATAGCACCAACAACTTGTCGGGAAACTAAATTCGCCCAGCCTAATGGAGCATCGGCTGGGCCTAACAGTACCACAAGCTCCAACCAACAGCCAAAACTCCCTTACCATTGCTCGGAAGATCAACTTGTCTAAGAAGGTACAGCAAAAACCTTCCACAAAACAACCCAAATCAGATGAGCCAGTGGAAAGGTCACCCGGGCATATCACCGTAATCGAGAGAGAAGTAAAAGGCATTGTAAAGTGGTTCAACGTAAAACAACGGTATGGCTTCATAATACGTGATGACACCAACGAAGAAGTGTTTGTCCATGCCTCTAAAATAAAAAGAAATAACCCCGAAAAAGCCACTCCATCTTTGGCAGAGGAAGAGGTCGTATGCTTTGATTTACTCCAAACGGATAAAAGTAGAAAGGCAATTAACGTCACGGGACCAGATGACAAGCTTGTCCGCGGAAGCAGTTTGGTTCGGGATATTAAATCTCGGCAGCAATGTGCCACACGTCCTTCTGGGAACTCAACTGATCACCCAAGTAGAAGGAAACGTAAACGCTTCAAAAGCCTTCGTCAATTTCACACTAAAAATATGTCAGGACTATATGTAATACCTCCACCATCGGAATTTGATGATACACTTTCGCTACAGTCAATAGACCAGGATGATCTCCACATAAAAGATTCTTCTTTAAATCAACACCCACTGGCTTGCCGGGGCTAAAGTTAGTGGGGGAATCAGCCCCATATCAAATAAAAGTATTCATTGGCGGACGTGCACTGCAGAACAATCTATGGATAGCGGGAAATGTAAATGGTGTTGAATGTAGTCTGATTATCGGTACAGGGGCTACACAAACTATTCTCCGTCCACGAATTCTCCGGCAGATCCATCCAACTAATGCAATAATCCAAGGCGTGGGCGGAGAAATTATCCCAGTTGATGGTACAGCCGAAGTCCACCTAAGCATTGGAAAGTTAGTTACAAAACATTCAATCTTCATTGCTACTATCACAGATGATTGTATAATAGGAATGGACTTTATCATTAATCATGCATGCATACTCGACTTTAAGATGGGATTTTTACAGATTGAAGAAGAATTATACCTCTGCTTCATGGAAGACACACCAGCCAGAACTTTGACCGCAATTACAATTCCACCAGGGCAGCAATGTCTGTTTAAGTTAACCACCACCATTAATCTTGAGGAAAATGTTCTAGTAACAAAAAGTGATTCTACCCCAAAAGACCTGGAGATCATCCCAACACTGTCTACAGCCAAGAACGGAGTAGTACTAGCCCGGCTATCGAACTCATCCTCCCAGACTGTGCACTTGCCAGCTTCGACCCCAATCGCCGATTTGGAGTTTAAACCGCCCATTATAACACGCAAGCAAACCGCCGTATCAAAAATTATCTCCAACGAACTTCATGACCTCTTTAGAGGAAGCGTCAGTGAGTTAAATGAAGGCGATAAAACTACACTGTGGAATTTGTTATTAGAGTTTCAAGAAGTTTTCTCCCATAGCAAGGAAGACTTGGGGGGAACATCGATACTGAAGCACAAGATACATGTGGGCGAAGCTTCTCCAATAAAACAGCCACCTCGAAGGATGCCAATATCCCGAAGGGTTGAAGCAGAGCATCTGTTGCATGAAATGATAGAGCAAAATGTAGTCCCACCCTCCAAGAGTCCGTGGAGTAGTCCAGTGGTCGTAGTACGTAAAAAAGACGGATCGCTAAGATTTTGCGTAGACTACAGGAGAATTAATGAGATCACAAAGAAAGATTCGTACCCGCTACCAAGAATGGATCTTACCTTAGATGCGCTAGGCGATTCAAAATGGTTTGCTACGTTAGACCTTCAATCAGGCTATTGGCAGGTTGAGATGGAAGAAGCTGACCGGGAAAAGACGGCCTTTTCGATTGGCCAAGGGCTCTGGGAATTTAATGTCATGCCCTTTGGTCTTACTAACGCACCGGCAACGTTCCAACGCTTGATGGAGCTTGTTTTGGAAGGAATTCCGTACACAGTTTGCTTGGTCTATCCGGATGACGTTATCGTCCATGGCAGAGATTTTGAAAATCTATCAGAACACTTAAAATTAGTACTCGAAAGACTGCGTGCCGCTGGGCTAAAACTATCACCAGGAAAATGCCAGATATGCCAACACGAAGTAAAATTCCTGGGACATGTAGTATTCGAGCAAGGAATCTCTGCAGATCCAGAAAAAGTTTGTGCTGTGCAAAGCTGGCCTCGCCCCTTAAATAATACGGATGTACAATCATTTTTAGGTCTTTGTGCTTATTATCGTCGCTTCACTCGAGACTTCTCGGCCATTGCTAAGCCTCTAACTAGTCTAACAGAAAAGAATGTAAAATTTATTTGGAACGAGAATTGCGAAGGTGCTTTCAAAACTTTGAAAGAGAAGTTAACCACAGCCCCTATACTTTGCCAACCAAGTGAGGACGGGAAATTTAATCTGGACACGGACGATAGTTACTTTGCCTGAGGTGCTGTCTTGTCACAAGTACAAAATGGTGAAGAGAAGGTCATCGAATATTACAATAAGACGCTCAATCGGCCAGAACGTAATTACTGCGTTACACGCAAGGAGCTCTTAGCTGTAGTGAAGGCCATCGCCCACTTTCAACCCTACTTGTTGGGCTGTCATTTTATTCTACGAACTGACCACGCTTCCCTAAAATGGCTTATGCAGTTTCGAGAGACCGAAAGCCAAATAGCGCGATGGATTGAACGCCTTCAAGAGTTCAATTTCGATATCTAACATCGTCCTGGGAAAAAGCACCTAAATGCCGACGCCTTGTCGAGACGCCCATGCCTGGGTTCTAATTGTCGCTACTGTACTCGCTTGGAAGAGAAAGAGTGCATCGTGATACGTGTGGCAATGATGTAAGACAACGTAGGAACAGAACAAGATCAAGACGACCACCTGAAGTATGTAAAATCGTGGCTTAAACAGGCTGAGCGACCGACACGTGACCAAATCACACACCTACATCCTGTTCTAAAATCCTAATGGGCAATGTGGCGTGCCGATGCTTCACTAATGCGAGTGGAACACATTACCAAATACTTCTCCCAGAAACACGAAAAGTTGAAGTAATACAGCAGCTTCACAATAGCGTACCAGGTGGTCACTTAGGGGTAGATAAAACTACTGCAAAAATTAAGGACAGATACTACTGGGTGGGCTGTTCAGAAGATATTAGGAATTGATGTCAGTGTTGCAAAATTTGTCAGCAACGAAAAGGACCAACACCTAGGACTAGAGCCAAATTACAGACGTATAATGTGAGTGTCCTAGGTCCACTCCCCACTACTAAAAGAGGACATCGCTATATCCTGGTAGTCATAGACTATTTCACAAAGTGGCCAGAAGCTATTCCATTGTTGGAACAAACTGCAGAAACAGTCGTCGAATCTTTAGTACAGCATGTGATTTCACGATTTGGCTTACCACTACAAATCCATTCGGATCAAGGCCGTAACTTTGAATCTACAATTTTCCGAGAGGTGCTTAAACGTTTTAGAGTGGAAAAAACTAGGACTACCCTGCTACATCCTCAATCCGACGGAATGGTCGAAATATTTAATCGAACTATTCTCGACTATCTATCTAAGTACGTTGCTGAAAACCAGAAAGATTGGGATGATCACCTTCCCCTTCTCTTACATGCTTATCGATCCTCGGTACATGATTCTACCAAGCACACTCCTGCTATGCTCACCTTGGGGAGAGAGGTTCGACTGCCTATCGATCTGTGTACTGGGCTGCCGCCAACAGAGGAACCGACAACTACATTTGATTACCTAATAAACTTAAAAACACGGCTGGAGGCGGTTTATAAATTTAATAGAAACCAATTAGGAAAGGTGAGCCGAACGATGAAGGAACGATATGTCCTATCCGCTAAAGCAAATCCTTTCAAAACAGGAGACAAAGTCTGGTTGTATCATCCTAAAAGAAAAAAAGGGAAATCCCCGTAGTTACAACGAGACTGGAATGGTCCATACATCATAATCGAATGTCTCGGCGAGGTGACCTATAAAATTCATAAAGAAGGAAGCAAAACCTCGATGGTGGTGCATCGCAATCGCCTCGTCCCATATTACCAAACGACCTTCTGAAATATTCGGCACAAACACATGCAATAAATGTCAAGAATACTCATATTAACGCGCGCAAAATTCGCAAACTTATAATAGGCGCGTAAGGGGCGCCTAGAACTATCCTCTATGTTCCCGAGTTAGGATGAGCCGGCCGTTACGAGGTATGAATCGCGATCGCGGGCAGAAATGCCAACGGCTCTTCCCTAGCATTCAAATAAACCTGGAAAGAATAACGATATATCACAATACAATTGCCATCAGCGGGCGTAAGTAACAACTACAAGCAATATCTATAACCTAAATGAAGCATGGAGTTGGAAATACGTACCTGTGTAATTATTACTTAAATGGTTTGGTTTAATTGTTTTGTCCAGGTTTACCAATATGTTTTTTTTCTTCTTTTAATTTTTTTATTTTCATCTTTCCGGGGAGGGCATTACATGCTCATTGGGTTGTCTTACAGTCAGCACCGAATATTTCCAAGCACAATCAAGAGTCGCAACTTTCACGGACGACAACACTGGCACCCTTATCACTTACAGAACTGACTTGCCGAGCTGAGGGCAGCTCTTTTCGTCAGTGGAGGGCCGTGTTACAGAATTACCTGAAATGATTTAAAAAAAAACGGAAACAAGGACAGAGGAACAGAAAAAGAAAACAAAACAATGAAAATGCGTACCTATTAATTAAACTCCTAGACAGCTGATTTTCCTGGCGCCTGCTTGGAGCTCCTGTGATGCCTTTCATTATATGCAGGGAAAGTGTAGTTTTGCCACGGTTGCTTCGATTGCCTCTTCGAAACTATTAGAGTCCCCTAAAACGGTTAAGAAATGAATTAGTTAAGTAATACAGTCTTATACTTAAATTTAGAAAACGCATAATAGAAAGGACAGATAAATTTATTAGAAATTTTATGAATAATAAATAAAAAAGAAATCGAAATTTAATTTTAATTAGTAAAATTTGTAGTCGCATATTTGAATTTGAATTGCACAAATTGTAATAGAAGGAAGATAAAACCAACGAGCGACACCATGGAAAATCAGCCGAATTCCAGGATCGCCCCGTCATAGTAGAGCCGGAGAACGGATTTTTTCTTCCTTCTAGAAAGTGAAATTGAATGAAGAACAAGTGTGGATAGAACAGCAAAAGAATACAAAATTTGTCAAAGGTAAAATCGACCCGAGTTTATTTTTATTTTTGTTCCGTTACCCTCCTGAAGGCATTAAGTTTTGGCGGGGAGACCACAGAGTAGAGTAGAGCATATTTCAGAAGGTTGTAGGGTGAGTACCGTATCATATCTAAACATACAGTGAAAATTGAAATCTAGAAAGGCACCGTGGGAAATAACATTAACTTAAATCAGATTAAGTTCCAATAAATTACTTGTGGCCCAGATCTCAAACTTTAATAGCCCAGTACTCGGTAATCATAAGGCAATATTTGTATCACCAAAACAGATTTAGATTTTTTTGAAAGAAAGAAGAAAAGTAACCCAGAGGAGCACCAGGAAACTTTTGTTTACTTTCTTTGGTAGACCTTAAAGCTTTCGCGCACTTGTGCTTTCCCCTTCTTGGGTGACAGATACCACTACAGTCGCAACACAACATTTAATAAATTGAATACTCACTGACGCCATTTTGGATGTCTTCGCTGATGAAATAGATCCCTCGTTGCATCGCCAGCTTGCCATATTAAACACCGAGAAGGAAGTTTATTAAATAAGAAAAACTTTCCTAACCCGGTTCCTTGTAGCACCATTGGCAAAACAAAAGCTCAGCTGTACCTGAAAAAGAAACACTGTGCTGCCTCGCACTTGTAATATGTGGTTAGTCATTTTAAGGGTTTACTTGTTTACTACCCCATTGACCACTGCCCGGAATTGTTATTAAGTACATATTTCTTTCTTTAGCTCGTGTGCTTAGGATTCGGCGTAGCGAAATGGACCTCTGGTTAGGCTCAAGAGCTGTAAATAAACGTTAATATTCACTCAAGCTTACCATTGGTGGGGGCTTAAGTGCTGGATACTAGTAAAGCAAAAGGCAGGCTTCTTTACTTTGGAAGTTCTTTACTAAAACTTAAAAATTCTTACATTACTACTGCTTTTATAATACTTAAATATTACTAACTAAGCAACTTAGTGTAATGAACTTAAGGTGCTATGTAGTAAGCAATATTTGTCTTGAATTCAATAATTATTGGGGGCAATTGCTTACTTTGCGCAATTTGCCTAGTAAGCAAGAGTTCAATAATTATTGCAAACAATTATTGCTTATTTGTTTTTATGCTATGCGGTTTTTGACCTTTTGTATATCTACAGTCAGATTTATTGTCTTATACTATATATCTACAAATCTGAACAATTTTGCTATTATGTAGATCTACAGTTATTTATGTTCAATGTTCAAGTTTGAACATTCTGCCGGGGAGACGCGATTGGAAGAAGATTGAACTCTGACATACTCTCCACGTCCTCTATGGGTGTTGCTTCAGTACTTGATAACGTGAGTTTTCGCTTCCACTTGCATCTTATGACTGTGATAATCCCTGCTATGATGAGTATTGTGGTGGTTGAGATGCTTGCACCGGTGATGAATGATCTCCCAGCTTCCCTCAACATGAAGATTGTCACCTTCAGCTTCCAATGCCTCGTAGATTTGGTCGGACGTCTTTATAACTGGTTCCATGTCTGTCGATATTGTTAAGCTGCTAATTGTTGGTAGGGAGACATTGATTGGCACAGGTTTTATAAAGGACGCGATGACTGGTGTTTTCAACGAGTATTCGGATTTGCGTGTATTTCGCTTCGTTTTTATTGTACATTCTTGCGAAATTCTGATGATTCCAGTGCCATTTAAAAGGACGTCCTCATGATTTCCATTACACTGTATTGCTGCTCTGGTGGGTTTGTTGGCAACAAATAACCAGGTGTTGATCATGTGAAGGTTCTTCCATAGAACGCTTGTTAGTTTGAATTGTCTGATTGGACATTCATTGCCTTCGTGTCGATGATATAGTTCATTTATGATGCAACTCGGATGATTCTCGATGCTTCGTATGACTGTTGGCGTGCATAGTAACATATGTTTTTTTGTATTTACGCAGCTATCCAATTCCATCTCAGTTAAACTAAAGTAAGACTGTGTGTTGTAGTTTATGGCTAGAATAGGAGTCGCAAGATCTAGGACCACGTATTGATTGTCTGATTTTTTTGAGGTATTGCTGTACATTTTATTAGATTGTACTGGGATAGTTCGGCTATGTTGAGGTATGCTAATACCTTAATCTCTTCTGCTGAGAGTTCTAGCTCAATTTTGGCGTTGTGGAATGGCAGAATGTCTAAACTCGATGGCAGATTTCCTTTGGCTTTGGTTCGTATTTCTGATATTTGGGCAGGTTCAGGAAGTCTATTAGACTTCCATAATGGAAGTAAACCCTAGTGATCTTGTGATATTTTTCTAATAATTCCTCTAGGTAATTAGCTGCAGCATGGTATGCTGCGAGGAAGTGTATGTTTAATTTGTTTGTGTCGGGCCCGGCGAACCATTGTGCTTGCATCTTTTTAATTGCTGTCAATCCCTGGTTCAATCTATCGGTGAAAGTGTTTAGCTTTTTCACTGTTCTTGCTTCTGTCTCGTAGGCTGTTGCGATAGTTGTAAGCATGATATTCGTTTGATGGTTGATCGTTTGAAGTAGGAGCTTTTGGTTATGATCTAGTTCGTCAATATTTTTATACACCTCATCGTTGACTCCGAATACCGTCTCTAATAGCCTCCCCAGAATTCCTCTTTTTACCCTTTTATTTGTTTCGGATAGCAACATTTCTATGTGGTTTTGGGTTTCCGTGTGGATTTCCTCGAGATGATGTATTAACCCTTGGCAATGTATTTCGTCGGATATTTTGTATGTCTCGTCGCAGAGTGTTTTTATTTGATTCATTGTGCACTTTTCCTTTCTAAATTTCGATTTTTGCGTAAGTTGTGGATGTCAGAGGTGAATCCATTTTGCTGAATGATACGGACTATGCTATTGAGAGCATTCAATATATCTGGTGCTGTAATATGCATTTTGCTTATGGTTTCCTTCTGCAAGCGTTGATAAATCTTTGACAATAAGCTCACACTCGTAAGAGTTTAAGTAACTTGCTGTATTTTAAGAAGATTTTTTCTTGGTACGCGTCCTTTTCTGATATGTTTCCGCATGTGATTTGGCGTTTCATTTCTTCCATTGTCGATAGTTCAGGTGATGCAAGGGATGGCCATTTGCTCTTTTGTTCCATCAGCCATGTAGGCCCATGCCACCATAAATTTAAGCCAAAAAGTCTTGATGGGGTGATTCCTCTAGATGCCACATCTGCAGGGTTATGCTCTGACCGAACGTGATACCAGATGGTTGGTGTTGTTAATTCTACGATTTCAGCTACCTTATTTGCGACAAAGGTTTTCCACTTTTCTGGGCCTCCTTTGATCCAAGCTAATGTGATTGTTGAGTCTGTCCAGGCGTATGTGATAACGTGTTGAAAATGCATGATGACTTTTACCTGGTGTAGCAATTTTGCCAAGAGTGCTGCACCGCATAATTCCAGCCTTGGAAGTGTTTTCTTAAGTTTTATAGGTGCTACTTTGGTTTTAGCCGTTAGTAGTGTTGTTTGAATTGTTCCATCTTGTTTAATAACTCTGCTGTAGACTGCCGCAGCATACGCTTTTTCGGATGCATCACAGAACCCGTGTAGTTCTATTTCTTGAATTGAGAGGGTATGCTGCATCCATCTTGGAATGGAGATTGACTCAATTTGTGGGAGCTCCTTCTTGAATTTTTCCCATTTTTGAGATACATCTGTTTGTACTTTCTCATCCCATGAGTTTCCTTCCATCCAGAGTTCCTGCATCATGATTTTAACTGTTATCATTATCGGTGCAAGCCATCCAAGGGGATCGAACAGTTTGGCGATATCTGACAGCATGGTTCGTTTTGTTTGTTGTTTTCGATCACAAAGATTGACTTTAAAATGGAACGTGTCTGTTGCAGGCGTCCAATATACTCCTAAGGTTTTAATTGTTTCTCCGTTGCTGATCTCAATTGGGTCTTTCTCCCCTAATTCTTCTGGAATTGTTTTGAGGTGGTTTAAATCATTACTTGACCATTTTCTTAAGTTGAAACACCCTGCTTTTAGCAGCCCAATTAATTCGAGCATAGTGGTCATACTTTCTTGCATTGAATCTCCTCCAGACACTAAATCGTCAACGTAAAAGTCTTTTAGAGTGGCGTTTACAGCTTGAGGGAATCTGTTATGCTCATCGACTGCTAATTGTTGTAATGTCCTAACTGCCAAGTACGGTGCTGAGGCTGTGCCATATGTAACCGTCGTTAGAGCATACTCCTTAATAGGTTCGTCTTCTGAAAACCTCCACAGTATTCTATGCAGGTTTTGTTGTTCATCATCGATTTGTATCATCCGATACATCTTCTCGAAGTCGGCTTTGAAAACATATTTGCGTGGTCCGACGTACATTATATCATTTAGACTCAGTCCAGTATTGGTTTTAGCGGAGGCATCAAACACGACTCGTAATTTTGTCGTGATGCTTTCCTCTTTTATTACTGGTTGATGAGGTAGATAATAGGTGATACCATCCGCTTTTGGTGAAACTTGCTTCATGTGTCCTAGATTTAGGTATTCCAACATAAATTTTCTGTACTCCTTTTTAAAGTCACACTCTTCCGAAATCTCTTTTCAAGTTGAAGTAATCTGGCCATAGCTATCTTACGGGAGTCGCCAAGATTGTGCGCGTTTTCTTTTAGTGGCATTGACACTGTATATGTCCCATTGAAATTTCGAACGTGTGATTCTTTGAAATGCTTTTGGACAACTTTATCCTCTTCCGATAGGCTGGAATTTGTTGGTAATTCCTCTATCTCCCAGAATTTTGTTAGTTGTTCGTTCAGCTTGACCATTGATATCATGCTAATTACATTTCTTTGCGTTGTTGTCTTTTGAGTTTTGATTTTCCCAGTCACAATCCACCCAAACGTTGTATTTTGAATTAGCAACTCATCTCTTGGTTTCCGTATACCTTCGAGTAGGATAGATCCGTATACGTCTGCACCCAGTAGCACATCAATTGGCCCAGGTGTGTTTAAGGTTGGGTCGGCAATATAAAATTGTGGTTTTCCCATAACTCGCCAGGTGATATTGGTGTGCAGGGTAACATTTGTGTTAAGTTGGGTAGTACTAATGTTTCTACTGCCAACTTGTAGCTAGAGGGAAATCGAGGTGAAAGGCTTAGCAAAACTTGGCTTCTTGATGTGCTTGCCGTTGTGTTTCCTACACCTGAGATTTCGATTTAAACTTTATTTCTTGGTAGCCCAAGTGTTTGAACTGCTTTTTTCTGTCACAAATGAAGCTTGTGATCCTGGGTCTATTTGTACTCGAAGTAGCTCATAAGTACCCATGGCTGTATGTGCTTTTACCAATGCAGTAGCTAACATTACTTGTTTCTGTAGTTTGACATTGTAGCTTGCCTTCTTGGTTTCTTCTATGCTTTCTTGTCTGGTTTTGGTTGATGCCGCATGTGAAGATACTGGTTGTCTTAACTCACCACTTTGTCCTGACGTTGCTTGGTGCATGTGTAATAAAGTATGATGATACTTTTTACATTTATTGCATCGTTGTTTGCTTAAGCACTTGATGTCTTCTTTGTGATTTAAGCAATTCGGACATAACTTATTGTGCTTTATAAATATGCAACTCTCATTCACGTCTATTGCTACAAATTTCTTGCATTTGTAGATTGAGTGAGCTTCATTGCAGTATTTACATCTGACTTCGATTGCATGAAATGTCTTAGTCATTGATCTTGACGTCACGCTTAGCTTGCAAGAGTCATAAGCTTCTTTTGGTCTTTAAAATTGTCTAAAGACTGAAAGCGGGTCTCGATGAATTTTAAAAATTCATTCAGATCTGGGATTTTTCGTGGTTCTTTAACGCACTGCTCGTACCAGCGTCGTGTTTCTCTATCTAACTTTTTTAAAAGATAGAAAACGATGATCGGTCCCCAGGTATCAGTGCTAATTCCTAAATTATGTATAGCATACATGCATTCACGTGTAGTGTCGTGAATATGCTCAAGTCCGCCTGGAGTTTCTATGTTCTGGTGTTGTTGATTGAAAATTACTTCAAGTTGACTGAACAATAAAGCTCTTTTGTTGTTGTACCTTTCATTCATTAGCTCCCATGCAGCTTGGTAATTTGAGTCGGAAATTTCCAAGTGCTTTAAAAATTTTGCCGCTTCGCCCCTTGATATTCGTTTTAAGGTATTGGAGTTTTTCTGCATTGCACAGCCGTTTGTTGCAATGAATTGTTTTTGAGAAAATATCTCTAAAAGCTGGCCAGTTGTTATAATTACCTTCGAATGAAGGTATTGTTTGCCGTGATAGCCGTAACCCCGCATCTTCAATTGTGTGCGTTTCACTGGGTTCATCTGTTTTTTGTCGTTCATGTAGTAATATCATTACTTCTTGTACTGCTGTTTCCAAGTTCTCGTAATCACCTGACTGGAAGTACGGGTCATTGAATTCATTCTCGAATTCGTTAATTTCTTCGTGCAGTTCTGTTATATTGTTGAACTGCTCATGTAGATTCC
>OZ005740.1:144145337-144173515 GCA_963930735.1 Dioctria linearis | reverse complement strand
TGCTCATGTAGATTCCATATTTTATATTCATAGTACATTTTTGTGTGAGGGCTGTTTTTGTTTCGATGTATGTCTCCTATTATTCTCCTAACGGAATTTATTTTTAACTTTTGTTTTTTGAGTCTGCCTATCTGCTCAATATTGTTTTTCGGGGAGACTAATTTAAAGTCGTCTTCTTCTTCGGTCGTGTCACGGTTTATATTACCATCTATTGGCGAAGTTCCATCTGCAGGTTCTTCATCTTGATCTTTCTTACTTTGATCATCGTCTTCTTCCCCTTCTTCGTTTACATACTGTTTATATGTGCTGATACGCTTCATAGCTTCCTCATAAAAACACTTTACTTGACCGTAAAAGTCGTTTTTTATATAGCTGCGATCGGTTGAAATATTCTCTACCAAAATCTCGTGTCGAGATTTAAATTCCGTCCAGTATTGTAGAAAAAGCTTCTCTTTCTCTGCAATGTACGCTAGTGTTTTTCGAATAGGGCCATCTTTCTTCATGTTGATCAGCGTATCCTCGATAATCCCAGCAATTTGCTTTTGATCTCTCAAAAGCTGCTGTATTTTTGAAGTGTCCATGGCTGGTTCTGGTTGTTCTTCTCGAAGGACCAATCTTTCTTTAGCTCGTGTGCTTAAGATTCGGCGTAGCGAAATGGACCTCTGGTTAGGCTCAAGAGCTGAAAATAAACGTTAATATTCACTCAAGCTTACCACTGGTGGGGGCTTAAGTGCTGGATACTAGTAAAGCAAAAGGCAGGCTTCTTTACTTTGGAAGTTCTTTACTAAAACTTAAAAATTCTTACATTACTACTGCTTTTATAATGCTTAAAAATTACTAACTAAGCAACTTAGTGTAATGAACTTAAGGTGCTTTGTAGTAAGCAATATTTGTCTTGAATTCAATAATTATAGGGGGCAATTGCTTACTTTGCGCAATTTGCCTAGTAAGCAAGAGTTCAATAATTATTGCAAACAATTATTGCTTATTTGTTTTTATGCTATGCGGTTTTTGACCTTTTGTATATCTACAGTCAGATTTATTGTCTTATACTATATATCTACAAATCTGAACAATTTTGCTATTATATAGATCTACAGTTATTTATGTTCAAATTTGAACAATATTCACGACCGACAAGAAAACACCACTGCGAAAGCACCTATTAACGTTTCTCGCGAACGAAGTTGTCTTTTACCATACATGACTCCGCCACTTATCGCGTAAACTGACAGCCATACTATACTACCCGTTCAACTACATTGAGGCTGACATTCAGCGCTCATTCATCACTCGTTCATTGAGTAGCGAAACACAAGCTGCGTACGCGAGTAGTAAGCAGAGGTCAGAACACACACGTTACACAATTGAACTCGACCCACAAGATTTGTGCGGAGTACGTGTGGATAAGGTCTCAGCTGTTTCCGTTTCCGCTGACATCTCGAGCCCGAACCCAAATTAACTCGGAGATAGGCACCTAATTATCAGTGGCTGCCACCTTTCCCTCAACTGTGCTGACCACAGTTTATTTGTTGGTTGCTACGACGTGCAGGCACGTATGTGTTGCTGAACAGTGTTACATTTTATGTTAAATAGCAGTCTCCCTCTCGACTACAGGAAAGCGACCAATTTGGTAACAATATATTGTCTGGTTTTTTTTGTCCGTCCGTCTGTCCGTATCAGTTTACTTGTCCGTCCGTCTGTCCGTTTGACTAGTTTTTTTTCTCTTTGCGCAGCGAACTTAAGCTTCTAGTGGGTGTAGAGAACAAGAACCCCCTCTCCCGACTGATCGCTGGCGGGTATAAGCTGTGCGTTCTCTACGTTAGCCCCAAGATGAATTTTGTGGCCGGAGGTGTCTGTTACGGCATCCATTTATACTCAGGTCCAAGTGAATATGAGTGGATCTGCCGAAGGATTCGCTCTTTGGCTACAGATGGGGCCCAAACTCTCGGTTTTTTTCCCTCGGTATACTCTTGCGTTTTGCTCAAGTTTCCTTTTTAGGTAATAAAATTTAAATTCCTATAATTACGGTCACTAGTGTGTACTTCGATTTTTTATACAAGCTGGCTTGGGATCGCTCCGGGACGGCATTGGGTCTGTGGTGATTTGATGAACGAGATTCATCTCCTTTTTGGATAATTTCCTCACTTTGGATTTTGCTGAGTCGAATCGGTTCTGACCGGGTTTTTTTCTCTTCTTTCTTTCCTTTGCTATGACTTTCAACTTTAAATTTCTGTACCTAAGGTTGCTCGACATGCTTCGGAAAAGGCAGTGTCTGGAGGTCGTTAATGTGTAACGCTCATTTAATGTACGACATTTAGTCCGACCCAGACATCCGTTGGTCTGGGGTATGTTGACTAGACTTAGCTAAGTTGTGGACTTAAGATGCGTGTTCCGATTGTGGTGATTGGACGAGCCTTGTGTGTGGACGCACCACCTTTTTGAGGGTAAACCATTAGCTCGTCCGAAATTTTTCAGGATAAACCGGTATTTATTATAGTGTATTGTATTTTGTCTTTTTGTATGGAATCGCGTGTTGTTTTATTATCGTATTTTGTTCCAAACAAAACCTGCTACTGGTTTGTTACTGTGTACATGCGATCAGCAATGTTGGATCTGCCTTCCGTTGTGTAGACTGGGAGTCTAGACGTGATGCCGTGATGGTGTTTTCGGATGGATGAGTTATTCCGCGGGGAGGGGAGAGTTGAGGAAGTGTATTGAGCTTCCTTTTTAATGAAGAAAGGGGTGTCGCCTGAGTGTGTACTGGTGAGGGAATTGGTTGGCCTCCTCATGTTGCCCCCATGTTTAAAAGTGTTACTTATATTGTTATTTATATTACTTATATACGTTGATAATTGCTTTAATTGCTGTAGCTGCTTTTCTTGATTGTTGCTATATTGCTTTTGCTTGATTGATTGAATGCACGCTTATGCGCAATTATTAATATTTACTGGACAGAGTTTGCATCGTGTCTCTAATCTGTGTCAACAGCACTAATTGTGTCAAGAATACAAAACCGCGAGTCTGTTTTCTCGCTAGTTTTAACACCATCAGTGTATATTGGATTTTTCCTTTCTATCTGAAGAGGAAATTAGCATTGAATGTTCAATGCGGAATATTTCTTACCCCGGATCTGACGTAGTAGGGCAGTTGGCTCAAAAATATCATGAGGAATGCCTTGATCCAAGCTAGGCGCCAGTTGGGACCCACGATCCTAAGAAACCTAAGTCAGAATTGCACTACATATCTGTGCGAGTACAAAATCTACAACGTAACTTGAGTTCCAATCCCGCTACAACAGTTGTCGACCTGTCATGTTATAAAGTACAAGTCTTTCATTCATGGGGCAGGCCAAATCGTTCTGTACCTTCAGTTCAAGTGCAACCAGAAAAGCTAGGAAGAGAGTTAGGTAGTATGATGGAAACATTTGATCACATTAATATCGTAGATTTGGAGGAACCAACGGGAGGCTCCCGCGAGGTCGGTTTCCTATAAGTGTTATGTCTCAACAAGTAAATGGAGCAGATAAGCAAGGTTTGACTGGAGCCGTGTCAAAAAGCCTCCAATTACTTATTCAATGGTGGACTTTTCTGAAAATTTCAAAAGTGTGGTAGGGACTAAGAATTTTCCTTTAGCACGCGAAAGGTCTTGCGAAGCGTTTGCATTAGATAATCTTCTCCGGGATAAGCCCTCTAATAGTTTGAATACCCTGTTGTGTCCTGCGGCGGATTCTTTTCAGAGTCCTAGAAGAAATGTAAATCAGGTGGGTTTAGATCCAGTCAGACAGCCAGTAAATGCCCCTCGCGGGGAAAATTTGTATTCGTTTCAACAGCCTGGTTCTAATCAATTGCGGTTACCTCTTCGAAATGGTCCTGGCGGAAATGCAGCTCCTTCGGCTAGAGAAAATTGGAGAACCCCGACCAGAAGTCCAGTGTTTAAGTGGCGTTTAACCTTCGATGGTACTTCTGGGTTGGATGTTTTGGCATTTATATTCCGCCTAGAGTATCTGGCTCGGCTGCAGCGTGTTATTAATGCGGACCTGTGTGCAGGATTCCATACCTTGGTTGCTGGGAAAGCAGCGAAATGGTATTGGTTGTATCTCAGGGAAAACCCTCTTCCTGTTTGGTCTGAATTGCATTTAGCGCTACTTCGTGAATTTCAAAATCAGGAGTCAGATTATGAGATTCGAAAATTAATTGAAGCCCGGAGACAAGGCCAGCGTGAGTCTTTCAGTGCTTTCCGATTATCTGTTTATGCTCTAGTGTCAAGGATGACTGTGCCCATTCCTGATGTGGAGCTAATTGAAATCATGCGACGTAATATGAAACCAGCATGGCAAGAGGCTCTGTCACTGTATTCAGTGCACGATATCTTAGATCTGCGCGATTTATGCAATCGTTTTGAGAAGCTTTTGTCAGACATCGGTCCTCCTCGAGAAATTATTCAGCATCGAACCGTTCATGAAATGTATTCAGATAACCACTATTTGACATCACAATTAAAAGCAGACGTACGATGCCCAGTAGAAGCTTTTCAGTCAGGCCATCATCCACAATTTTCAAATAAAGAACAACGACCTTCGTCCAGAAACACCAGAATTTTGACGTGTTGGAAACCAGTTTATCGCGAAACTGTTCTCTCAGTTGCTGGAGAAATATGGAGTAAGTCATGTTTACTCACCAGCCTATTTCCCTCAATCAAACGCCTCGGAGAGGGTAAATCAGTCGATTTTAGCCGCTATTCCCGCTTATGTCGGTGACAATCATAGGAGATGGGACGAGCACTTGAGTGAGATTGGTCTTCCTATTCGAAGCGTGGTGCACGACTCAACCAAGTATTCGCCTCATTTTCAGATGTTTGGGGTACACCCCGCCACTATTCTTATAGGCTATTCAGAGAGATATCGGATGACATAGCTGAGTTGGAGTCCATTCCTATAAACCAAAAGCTGCAGATGGTACGAGTAAACGTTAAGGATCGTTTGGCTGCTGCTTATGCTAGATACTCTAAAGGTTACAACTTGCAAACACGTACAAAAACTTTTGTCGTAGGACAGACGGTGTTTGTCCGAAACCATGTGCAGAGCAGTGCGCAAACCATTTTTCAGCTAAATTGGCTCCAAAATTCGTAAAAGCCATTATCACAGAGTGACTTGGTAATGTCGCATATCGTCTTAAGTCTCCGGCCGGTGTGTCTCTCGTTGTATTTCATGCTCGGGATTTTAAATCGTGATTTTTGCATTTCTGTCACTCCTGGGGTGAACTTTACTGAGGCGATTTTTGTCTTGGTCATGCCAAGCCGTGACAATTTGAAGAAATAAGTACAAGCTCAAGCTTATAAACGATCTCATGTACTGGAGGCATGGGTACCCAAACCCCATTAAAAGTGTAATAAAAAGCATCAAGTTGTTGTTTGTGTGGTATGTTTGCCTGCATGTGTGTGAGTTTTTTTCTTTTTTTGTCTTTGTGTTGTTGTTAAGGGTTGTCTTGTGTAATGAGGATGTTTATCAGTACTGGTCTATTAATCCTTTCTCTTCGTAAATGACATGTAGGCAGTTTGTTCTGTAGGTACCGATCTAAAGTTTTGGTGTGTTGCAGAGCCCGGCTTTGAGACTCTTTCTCTTTGGGTCGTACTCACGTTGAGCATTGCCAAAAAATGTTTATTTACCTGCAGTTCCCTGATTTGATTTATGTCATTATTTTATCCGAGCTGGTTTGTTGCAGGGCCCGGCTTTGAGACTCTTTCTCGGTGGGTCGTCCCCACACTGTAGCGAATTAGTCTCTTCACTACTTGAGTATGTTGTTAATACATTTACCACAAACAATTAATTGCCTTCACGTGTTATATCTAAAGTTCCATGTGAGTTCCACCATGAATCTTCCCGCTTCTGTGTAAGGCTAAAACGCGCTTCTTGAGCCTAAATATTATTGGTTCTGAGACTGTACTCGCAATTTTTCAATTCATGCCCTTATAGGGTCAGATTTTATGGAAAAAATCGGAAATTTTCCATGACATAAGGATGCTGACAGATGATTGGTCAAAAAAATTAGAAGCGGCACGAGAGGAGATGGTACCTTCTGTGAAAAAAGTAATTTGGCTAGAGAGGGCTTTTGTTTTTTTTTGGATGGCATGTCTCTGGTTGTTTGGCTTTGATGGTGAATAGTCACAAAGGATTTAGGGGAGTAACATTAGAATTTTATTGAAAAATGATAATGCTTATGTTATATTTTGTTGTATGGTATATTTAGTGTTGAAGCGAATAGTTTTGGTGATTTGTAGATGAAAAAATCTAACTTGGTAACCTGCAAGTTTAGCGCAGGATAATATTGGATGGTTAATAAGGAGGTTAAGTTAGTGACTTGTACTTTGCTGCAACGTTAAAAAAAATTCATAAACCAATTTCAAATTTGCTAAGTGCAAATATATATTGCATTTACCTGTGGAAAAATCAGAAGGTATTTCGTTTAATTGTTTGTGAGATTAAATTTTATAATAAATTTAAAATTTGCGAGTTGCAAATATATATATGATTTTTACCTGTGGAATAAAAAGGAGGTATTTCGTTTAATTGTTTGTGAGATCAAATTTCATAGTAAATTTCAAAGTTGCGAATTGCAAATATATATATGATTTTTACCTGTGGAAAAATAAGAAGGTATTTCGTTTAATTGTTTGTGAGATCAAATTTTCTATTGGATTTTCGAATTTGCTAAGTGCAAATATATATGATTTTTACCTGTTGAAAAATATAGAAAAAGGTATTTCGTTTAATTGTTCGTGAGATCAAATTTTATAATAAATTTCAAAGTTGCGAATTGCAAATATATATATGATTTTTACCTGTGGAAAAATAAGAAGGTATTTCGTTTAATTGTTTGTGAGATCAAATTTTATAATTGATTTTCAAATTTGCTAAGTGCAAATATATATGATTTTTACCTGTGGAAAAATATAAAAAAAGGTATTTCGATTAATTGTTCGTGACATCAAATTTTATTATAAATTTCAAATTTGCGAATTGCAAATATATAATATGAATTGATTTTTACCTGTGGAAGAATAAAAAGTTATTTCGTTTAATAGTTTGTGAGATCAAATTCTATAATAAATTTCAAATTTGCGAATTGCATATATATATATATGATTTTTACCTGTGGAAAAGTAAGAAGGTATTTCGTTTAATTGTTTGTGAGATTAAATTTTATAATGGATATTCAAATTTGCTAAGTGCAAATATATATGATTTTAACCTGTGGAAAAATATAAGAAAAGGTATTTGGTTTAATTGTTTGTGAGATCAAATTTTTTAATAAATTTAAAATTTGCGAATTACAAATATGTATTCTTTTGCCTGTGAAAAAAGAAAGGGTGTAACTCTCTTAATTGTTAGTGCAAAGTAGTGGTTGTTTTGTCCGGAATTTTGTGATTCGTAAGATACACGTTTAGTCCTATCAAATTAATACCTCCATGCATTTAATTGTGGAAGATTAATAAAATTAATAACCTCAAAACTTTCGCTTTTCTTTTGTGTTTTTTTTATTTATCTATTTATTTTTATTTTTGTGGCGTAATGTTTAGGTGAATTTTCAGAGGTAAGAGCGACATGAGGACGTGAGGTAGGTTTTCCCGCCGGTATGCGCATGCGAAATGGTTTTTAGGGATCAAACCATGTGAAGAGATCTTGTCGTCCGCGGTTTGATCGTGACGAAGGGAGCCTGGGGCTTTATTGCGGCGATAAGGGGCTCCACTAATATCAGGAGTTCACACTATCCTCTTTGTCTTTCCTGAAGCAAAGCGTTTGCGTAGATGCATTGGTGATGTGAGTACCATCGAGTTGTTGGGTTTTTCCTGTAAGTTCTGGTGTATATATATATATATATTGTCTGGTTTTTTTGTCCGTCCGTCTGTCCGTATCATTTTACTTGTCCGTCCGTCTCTCCGTCTGACTAGTTTTTCTTTTCTCTTTGCAAAGCGAGCTTAAGCATCTAGTGGGTTTAGAGAACAAGAACCCCTCTCCCGACTGATCGCTGGCGGGTAAAAGCTGTGCGTTCTCTACGTTACCCCCAAGATGAATTTTGTGGCCGGAGGTGTCTGTTGCGGCATCCATTTATACTCAGGTCCAAGTAAATATGAGTGGATCTGACGACGGATTCGCTCTTTGGCTACAGTATGGTCAACATTTAAAAGCAAAAGCAACTCGAAAAAACAATATCTTCGGTTTGGTCCCTTTAGTCCTTTCTAAGGATGCATTTTGGCTACATTGAATAACTGCAAATCAAATTAGAAAAAAAGTGGTATACCTATTGAAAATTCTTCAATATAGCCAAAAAACATCCTCAGAAAGGACGAAAAGGACCTAACCGAAGATATCCTTTTTAGTGTGACTTTTGTTTTTAAATGTTGACCATACCAAAATAGAGCCCGGGTTATGATGGGTAGCTTTTGGTACTAGCACTTCGATGATATCTGTGTGCATTTTCGAGAAAAATGGCAAAGGAACACGGTGCATAGAGTACAATTTGAAGCTTTATATCTCGATAATAAAGGTTTAAACTGGAATTTTCGTATTAATTTTATTCGCGGAATTGAAAAATGTAATCTAAATTTATCCTTAATGAGGACGAAAAGGACATTTTTTCAGAATATCAATTACCAAGTCCTTTTTCAAGGACTTTGGCTATACTAGAGCATACCTCGACTAAATATGCCTCATTTTTATTATTATGACTTTTTCGATATCTCCGCACATTTTCGAGAAAAATTCCGAGGGAGCACGTTACGTGGGACACCCTGTATATAAGAAGAACACAAAAGACGAGAACAAAAAAAAACATACTAAGATCGCTAGGGAAACATAATTGACTGCGTCATAAAACTAATTTAAGTATCAATAGAATAGAGAAAACCATTTCGTTAGTATACTAATATTTAGGTCTACATCTTAAAAGGAACAAAAACAAAACAATTCGTATAACTATAGGCGTTACGCTACTATTTAGTCTAAGTATATATATAAAAAAAAAACTTACAAAAAAAAACACATAGCGATATTAACAGGTATTATGGAAACAAGATCGCCGGTGTTCATACGCAACCATTTCCATTTGGCTGCAAATTTGGATGTAGCCCACTATGATGTGCAAACATATAAACAAAAAAAAATTAAGTTTTATGCCATAAAGACAAAGTTCTTACACTAGTAAACCCTTTAATTGATAAACTCCATAGGAAGGAGATCTTACTATATTATAGACATAAGCATAACTAAAATCAAGAAGACAAAAAGTTTTACACTATTACAATAAATAAAGATAGAGATTACTCTATAGGATTTTTTACCGGGTTAAACTTATATTTGGTCAACATGGTACTTTTCTGGATTCTCCGGTATATAGCAAAAGCTAAAAAATGTTTTTAATTTGTTATTCCGTCACACAACTCATTATGTTTGGGTAACGCGGTAGCGATCCCTCAAATTATCGACCAATTGCGATCACTTCGATTCTTTCAAAGGTTTTTGAATCTATCATTAACTCAAAATTAATGAAGTATCTAGAAACTAATCATCTCATCAACGATCACCAATATGGCTTCCGAGCTGGACGCTCATCTGGAGACTTGCTGACCTTTCTTACGGAACGTTGGAACCGTAGTCTTCATTATTTTGGTGAGTCTAAAATCGTTGCCCTAGACATTTCAAAGGCCTTTGATAGAGTCTGGCATCCAGCCCTTTTAGCCAAACTTAAAGCACTTGGTCTCTCCCCTCCTCTTCTATTATGGATTGAAAGTTTCCTATCTAGTCGCCAAATACGTGTTGTATTAGATGGCGTTACATCTGAACCGCATGCCATAAATGCCGGTGTGCCTCAAGGCTCTGTTATCTCTCCAACTCTATTTTTAATTTTCATTAATGATCTGCTTTCCCTTACTTTCAATCCCATCCATAGTTTCGCAGATGACAGTACTCTTGATTTCGCTTACTCCTTTGACACTCTTGCTGAATCCAGGGTGAATGCCGCATGTGTTAAACGAGATTGCATGACCAGATCATTGAATAACAATCTTAACAGTATCCTCGCTTGGGGCAAAGTAAATAGCGTCGAATTCAATGCATCTAAGACCCAGAGCTCTCTCACCTCATTAAAACAAGATCATAACTTAACCACACCCGTTTCTTTTGATGGAGCATTAATTTCTGATTCACCGTCACTAAGCATTCTTGGCATTAATATTTCCAGTAAGTTAAACTGGACAGATCACATCTTCTCTGTTGCCAAAGAAGCATCGAAATGTCTTGGATTTCTGAAAAGGTGTAAGAAATATTTCACCCCGTCAAATCTAGCGCTCCTCTACAAGTCCTACATTAGACCTAGAATGGAATACAACTCCCATATATGGGCCGGGGCTGGTCGCACAGCCTTAGCTTCATTGGATATTGTCCAAAAGAGAGCCTTCAAGCTCATTGGCGATTTGGCAATAACTTGTCATATCGACTCACTCGAGCACCGCCGCAATGTTGGATGCCTTTCGCTCCTGTATCGCTATATGCATGGTCAATGTTCTGATGAAATATTTAGTCTAATCCCTTGTAGAATCATTCCTGCACGCAATACTCGTGCTGCAAACCGAGCACATCCTTTAACCCTTCAAATTACTTTCGGCCGTACAGTAAAATTTCGTGATGCTTTTATATCCCGAACAGTGCGAATGTGGAACAGCTTACCATCTTCTGTTTTTCCTCCGGTATACAAGCTGCGGAAGTTTAAGGGCGACATACATCGGCACCTCCGCCACTCTCCTCATATCCCCTTATCCTTTCCCTATCTCATTCCTGCCATGCTGTGCTTTGCATCATAGGGTATCCCCTGAGCTTGGCTTAATAATATTAAAAAAAAAAAAAAAAAAAAAAAAACAACAACAAGTTTCAAGTCTTGGTTTGACTCATCAACAGGTCCCAAACATTTTTTAGCTTTTGCAATATACCGGAGAATCCAGAAAAAGTCCCTCCTTGACCAAATATAAGTTTAACGCGGTAAAGAATCCTATAGAGTAATTTCTATCTTTATTTCTTCCTCCTTGGTATAAATAGGAGTGTTTTCTGCCTAATATAATTCACACCCAGAATTTATTCTGAGTTTATATGAGAGGAGATCAATTTGATCTGTTTCAAGCGTCTGCAGCAGGCAGAAAACCAAACTGCACCGATGATTGTAAGGTATTCTGATAACACGAAACGATTCTTCTTGCTTTTTTATTTTTCTTCTTTTTCAGCCCACTGCGGACGAATACATGTTCGATTCGTTTCGAATGAATCTGCTTATTTATAATTTTTTAAAAAAAATTTTAATAAAAAATTTGTTTTTTTCTATTGTTCTCAATTTTTTCATTTTTTCATTTCATTTCTTTGTTCTAATTTTTCATTTGTTTTTCAAGTCACTCAATTTCGCTATTTGGGACCTGTTGATGAGTCAAACCAAGACTTGAAACTTGTCACCCAAAGTATAACGAGTTGCGTAATGAAATAACAAATTAAAAACATTTTTTAGATTTTGCTATATAACGGAGAATCAAAAAAAAAAGTGCCTGCTTCAGCAAATATAAGTTTAATCCGGTAAAAATCCTTTAGAGTAATCTCTATCTTTATTTCTTCCTCCTTGGTATAAATAGGAGTGTTTTTGCCTTATATAATTCACACCCAGAATTTATTCTGAGTTTATATGAGAGGAGATCAATTTGATCTGTTTCAAGCGTCTGCAGCAGGCAGAAAACCAAGCTGCACCGATGAGTGTAAGGTTTTTTGCTAACACGAAAGGCTTCTACTTCTTTCTTTTTACTTTTCTTTTTCAGCCCACTGCGGGCGAATACAGGTTCGATTCGTTTCGAATGAATCTGCTTTTTTTAATTTTTGTAATAAAAAAAAAAAAAAAAAAAAAAAAAACAAAAAAAAAATTCTCAATTTTTTCATTTTTTTTCTTTTCTTTCTTCCATTTTTTCATTTGTTTTTCAAAGTTACTCAATTACGCTATTTGGGACCTGTTGATGAGTCAAACCAAGACTTGAAACTTGTTACCCAAAATTAATGAGTTGTGTGATGAAATAACAAATTAAAAACATTTGTTAGTTTTTCTATATACCGGAGAATCCAGAAAAAGTCCCTTGTTGACCAAACTATTACAAGAAAAAAAAATTGTGCATTATTTTTATGGATATACTCAAGCCTAATTGACTATCATAAACAATGTGAGCTCCAAGCGAAATATGAGACGACAAGAGAAACAGAGGATTTCGTATTAATTTTTTTCGACAAAGACAAAATACAAATTGATGGAAAACGGTGTTGGCACTTACATATTAATCCCCCCGGCGATGAAGCGCTTCAGCAACCTGGTGATTAACGCTGTCAAAAAAAGAAATTTTCTTGTTTTTTGTTTTTGTGTACAGTGTTTTTGTTTCACAATTAGGTTATACGATTTTTTTTCTAATTCCGGATTGAGTTAGGTGACTCTCGTCTCCTCAACAGGTATGCCGAAAATCTCCTGAAAAAGAACCTTGGGTGCCCAAGCAAAGCAAGGCCTGGTTTATGCCAAGATGGGGCTCGCTTCCTAGCCGATTTCGTCGTTATTTTTGATTTATGTACCAGTGTAATCACACAATTCACAGTACAGGCCGAATCTCTGTCACCTGATATATAAAAGTTAGCTAAATCACCCCTACCACGAGAAGGTAATTTAGCCTCTCGTTGTAAGTAAAATAAAAAAAACTTGAACGAACACTTTGTGGCGTTTAGGTCCACTCGCAAAATAAAACCAAATAATTGAGACTTCTGGTGTGTTTAATTCATTATAACTGGGAGATGGGTAAATCTCGATCGCAACTTGCAACAACAAAAAGAAAACTTAGACAAACAATTAGTGGCGCTTGGTTCCACCCACAGAGCAAAACAAATTAATTGGAATTTGTTGTGTGAAGACTGTGAGGGTGTAGATCCTCACCTTTCTTGATGACACCCAAGGGGCGATACAGAGAAAATTACTCAACTTCATTGCAGTTTATTGATCAACACCTTTGTTGGGTGATCAGAAATGCTCAAATTGCATTTTCTTTGTTTTTTTTTGTTTTCTTTTCCAAAAAAGAAACGTTTAGTGAGCGATTTATTTTATTGAGTTTCTCGCGATTGATTTCAGCTTGGACTCAATTTATTGAATTTACTTTGCAAGAATTTATTATATTTATTTTATACTGCCTTCCTCTTCACCTGATTGCGATATCTAGCTAACCTTCCAGTTAAGCAGAGTCATGAATCTGATCAACTAGTTAGCTAGAAGTCAAAAAGTCGTCTCACAGACTCATGACTCTGTCCAGCCAGCTGGCCAACAAAGACATGCCTACATGAGAACACAAAAAAAAATTTTTGTGAGTCTACCAACTATTTCCTTAGCAGAAGGCCAGCGCGAAAGATCATTCAAAAATTTCAAAAACTTCCAAGACTGGAGGCTGGACTAAAGTCAAACCTAAAGTCGAACTTACAGAAAAACTTTCAAAAACAAACTCTCTAAAACACTTAAATTTACTTTAATCAAAACTGAAAAAAACAGCAACAGAAAATAGCAAAACTTTACTATATTTAACCAAAAATCTCAAATAACAAACAGATAGACTCAGGTGCACGTATAACTTCCACTGGATATGAGACTTGAGGTCAATCAACTAGCAGAGCCCAGATGATCATGTCATCAAAGTCCCAGTCCCCAGTAAAATTTACTATTAGACCACCGAAGTCTGACTGAGGTGGCCCTACGTTGGGCGCGATTTTTGTTATGGTAGTATGTGGAGAGTGACTTGACTTGGACGTGAAGACTAGACTGCCAGCATGAGCTGACAGATCACTCGTTGGACAGCGACGACTGCAGGGCGGCACGCTAGCTCGTCTCGGCTATTGGCGGAGAGTGTGGGGAGGTTCCATGAAAATCTGCCGCTGCCACCAACCATATACAAGAAAAGTCGTGCCTGACAAACCAAAGGCCGTCGCACATATTCGGGCCTGAAGTGACCCTTACATCACTTACCTACATCCCTTGGGAAGGCGCATATGTTTGGCCTTCTCTGCTTGCTCCAACCACCCAACTGACTATGAGAGCAGATTATTTTCAGAGTCCCTGTGCTGACCTGAAAAGCGAAGAGTAGCGGACCCAGACGACCTACACGCTAAGAGGGCTCCAGGAGAGCGAACGAAGAAAACAAAGGCTCTCAGTACGCCATTTTGTTATAACGAAAATTTTTTTTCTTTAATAACCCTAGATGGCATAAGGCAGAAAAGTACAAACCTTCAGAAGCTACTGCCCACGGCACTAATCTTAAACAACCAACACAAAAAGAATTCATCCATTAGTCTATAGAGTCAGGACATTATGTAACTCTATTTTAAATAAATCAGTTAATTCACTTCTGCTGATGGCAGAAAATCTTCTTCATTTGAAAGTTTCTAAATTCAATGCTGCTTTTCATAAAACTAGGAGTATTCGAAACTAAAATGATCTACTTTAAAGTTTCTAGTGGCTACGTTATTTCTTAAGCTTATTCGTTACCTCTTCAGTTGAGAAGAATATTTTGCATCTTCCATCTAATAGCTTTATGTATAGTTCAATCAGCGATACTCTTATATACAAAGCAAAAAGAATATATTTTCTTATCTATACATCTAATAGTGATAAGGTTAATTAACGATCAATATAATTACATAAAAAAAAACAGGCAACAACTTACATCTTTGGTTGATGAAGATCCCTCGCCGAGGTGCCTACGAGAGCTTCCGCTATGGTGCTATCAAAAAAATTATAAATTATTGTCCAATTACGGTGA
This sequence comes from Dioctria linearis, assembly GCA_963930735.1. NCBI lineage: Eukaryota > Metazoa > Arthropoda > Insecta > Diptera > Asilidae > Dioctria > Dioctria linearis. The sequence goes on along the minus strand of OZ005740.1, from coordinate 144,158,656 downwards.
GGTATTAGATTTCAAAGGCCACATAACAAATATCTGGTCTGCTGGTAGTCTAAACGATCACCAAAGTTAGTATATATATTTCTAGCTTAGTTCTAGCTGAAGATGTTCACTTGATTGAAAGAAAACGTCTAGATCAGATTTCAGGGCACTAGCTTAATATGATGAATTCCTTCAGAAGTGATGATTCTAATTTGTTTGCTTGTTTTTGTTTTAAAGAGTATTTAGAAAATATTATATCTTAAAATTTATCTTCATCTTTTAGAAAAGATTAAACTCGTTTAAATGACTAAATTGTGGCGGTGATTAATGCTGTTGCGATTGTGGTAATGTAGTATAATTTTAATGATCCTACGCTGTTACATTCATCAGTATCACATGAGCTGACGACTTGCCGTCTACCAAATCCAGCTCGCTGATAACAGTAATATGTGCTGGTTTGATTTTCAAAACCGCAGGTTCGAATTATTCGACTGTCCGGTGGTGAGTTATTAACCGAAAATTCAATAACTTGTGTTATTTTCAGCAATATGTGTACGGAAGTTCCTTACCTCTAACTGGAAAATTTCGGCAATCTTGTTTCAAGCTATCTGGTGGGATGTCCATTTGACAATTTGAATCTATGTGGCTATTACATACGTAACATTTGATTGCAAAGCATATCTATCGGTTCTCCTCCCATGAAGAGTCATAACTAAAGTTCCTCTTGTCTCCATTACGTAAAAGATGACAAATGCTTTGCTTATTCAAAGGAAGATACAGTTAATCTGTTTATCTGATGAACATTCAAATGCAAAGACAAGAACGAAAAATGCCGAAAATGTAATATGGAGTGCTTCTGACTTCGCCAGGAAGTTGCACCAGCCCCTAGACACTATTTTCGTTTATTCTGATTACGATTGAATGCTTTTAATTTAAAATTTATGCGATAATATCATTAGATTTTCTAATTGTTTCAATAATAATTATTCCAATAGTACTTTTTGATTTTCGATTCTAAAAATAATTTAATTCTATCATTAAAGAAAAGTCGATAGAACACTTTTATTTTAAAATGAATTCGATAATATGATTTAAGTAGGTTCTATTAATTATTTCAATAATAATTATTACAATAGTACACTTTGATTTTGGGTCCTAAAATTAATTTGATTCTATCATTAAAGAAAAGTCGATAGAACACTTTTATATTAAGATGAATACGATAATATGATTAAGGTAGGTTTTATTAATTATTTCTCAATTCAACACTTTGGTTCATGGAACACTTTTGTTCTAAACTAGATTTGGTAATCTCTTTGAAAGAATCTTACTAATTATTTCGATAAAACAATTTTATTTTATTTGGTTAAAGTAGGTTTCATTAATTATTTCAATAATAATTATTACAATAGTACACTTTGATTTTGAATTCTGAAATTAATTTGATTCTATCAATAAAGAAAATTCGATAGAACAGTTTTATTATAAGATGAATTCGATAATACGATTAAAGAGAATTTTATTAATTATTTCTCAATTCAACACTTTGGTTCATGGAACACTTTTGTTCTAAAATAGATTTGGTAATCTCTTTGAAAGAATCTTACTAATTATTTCGATAGAACACTTTTATTTTAAGAAGAATTTGATAATATGATTAAAGTAGGTTTTATTAATTATTTCAATAATAATTATTACAAAAGTACCCTTTGATTTTGTATTCTAAAATTAATTTGATTTAATTATTTCGATAGAACACTTTTATTTTAAGATGAATTCGATAATATGATTAGAGTAGGTTTTATTAATTATTTCAATAATAGTTATTACAACAGTACACTTTGATTTTTGATTCTAACTTAATGTGATTACGTTGCACGAGAACGAGTTGTGATCAAGTGCCCCGATGATCTTTTTTCAGCCACCACACTTCCCTCCTGCTGCCAATTTCAACAGTTTCGCGATAAGGATGCGCAGAGGAAAAATGTTCGCGCGCCGAATTAATAATTAAACAAAAATTGTTCAGAGGAAGTATCCTCTACCAAGAAACATGGTATTTCTTATCGCTGCCGGGCAATAATGGCCACCGTCAGCAGTTCTGTTTTGTGTGGGTAACAAAGTGTACAAATTGTACACTTTGTATGACAGGAAATGAAAAATTATATATTTTTACAGGGCGTGCATATTTGCACGTAAATGCTTATGCCTGTAATGGATACAGGTAGGTCGGACGTTGTGAGTGCAAACTCATAACACCATCCTCCTTAGAAAAAGAAAATTCGTACGACTGATCAGGAGAGGCGGGATTTTCGCCGTGCAACTGCGGGTGCAGTAGTGATAAAAGAAACATTGACACAAGAGTTCGTCGGTTTTTATAAGATTTATTATTATCGGTTTGTTTTTTTTTTTATATAATTTATGATCGGAGGCCGTACGGTCACAGCCGATTCGCAACAGAATCTGCTTAATTTACCCTAAATAACTTACAAAAGTTATGTACATATATATATTCTAGTTGTTGTTCGTTTTCCTATACTTTACCTAGTTGGCAACCGATTATGCGGTGTCGCCAAGTACACAAAACAAAACAGAGAAATGGTAGACTTAAGCTTACATAATGCCCCTACATAAAAAACTGGACCCGTACTCTTTAGAGGTTACATTTTTTTCTTAATTCTTGGGGGGCTACTGCGCTAGTAGCGTTCCTTGGTGTAGAGAATTTCCCTCTTTGCCTTACAAAATAAAACTACGTGACAAGAAAGACCAAAATAAGGACAATAATAGTAATGTATGGAACAGAATTGTGGTGGTTATCGTGAGTATTTAATCCCTGGTCTTCGATTTGCCTTATTTCACGGAGGAACTCAACCGTTGCAGATCGTTGTCAGTGGAAAATAAATTTTACGAGTTAGGTTTTCGTGGTGTTGAACAATGGGTGCCTACTAATATTTGAAGATTCCAAGGCCATTGATAAATTCAAGCTCGGGATGTAGTAGTTGTGTATATCCGTACTTTTGGACGAATGGGGTTGCATAGTTAGTGTGTCACCTCGCTGGTAACACTTGTCCTAGAGTTCCAGTATTCCAGTACCCAGTAGGGTTTTGAGGGAAAATTTTGTTAGCACAGACTTCGTATAGTGTCGTGGTCTTGGTTAGAACACAAAGCCATTTGTTCGCTTGTGAAATCTGGATCCAAAAGTTACCTGGGGTGGCTTTCCGCATGTGACGAGAGTCAGGCAATTTAGTGACGTGCTTTACAAGCTCAATTTCACAGATGTGGTTTTCGGGATGCACGCCAAATATTGGGTGCATTAGTCGGCAAAGGTAATGAAAGGCATCTCGGGTGAGGCAATTCTGAAAGTCGAGGTAGTTGAGGGTATAGTAGTGTTCTCGATTATAATCAACTACTAGATAGTCAACGGATGGCTGGATGTAGGGGAATTGGTTTTCATAGGTGGATGGCATTGGGGTTACTTTATATAGTTGGTATGCCGTTCGATAAAGTAAAGGTATTTTGAATTCGAAAATTATCTTATTTTCACTTCTAGCTCTGCTTGTCTGGCTCAATGCGTATATGCCGAACAAGTCCTGTAGACCGGGGGAAATTGGGAGCCTCAGGTTATCAGGGAGCTTCTGTTGTATTACTAATAGAGCGTTCCTTAATTGGTTAGGTGTCATAATAGCAGGGTGCGGTTTGCCATGTTTCACGTCCATCATCAAATCGAGAATAGAATTTATGGTAGACTCGCATCTCATAAACGAGAGTGTCACTGCATTAATAACTGACTCTATTTGGAGTGCCATGTTGAACTCAGATTCCGTGACGAGTTTGTGTTCATCAGTACTCTCATCCAAAAACGAAAAATGCGCCCTAATTTCGTTCTGACTCCTGTTGAAAATATTCACCGTCCTGTCTTTTATCGACGTATGGTTCCTCAACAGGCCGTGCAGCAGCCTTTGGTTAGTTTTCACGCTGTCAATCAGGTGGTAGTACTTAACGACGTCGTCCTCGTCTAGAGTTCCGGAGAGCATTTTACTCAGGGAACCCACCGCGTTAAACGGGCTGCGTCTTTGTCGAACATTAGGGGGAGGGTTGGAAATAAGGTTTTCTTATCCTCAATGTTGCTAATAATACTTAGGATCTGTTTTAAAGAGGCTTGGCAGAGAAGGGGGTTTCCCGCATAATAGGTTAATTCTTGACAGAGGTTTTTGATAACACGCACATTATCTACCATCTGCCTAAACTCATAATTAATTCCGATCAGGTCGAAGTAGACGATGATGTTCCATTCCTGACTAAAAGACCCACATTACCTGTCTCCTCGAAGTAAATTCCAGAATTGTTTTCCACATACGTGACGTTTAGCCTAGTCACAGGGTTCCACTGACATAGCAGTTGTATAGACAGGAGGAGTTTACCCTTGTTTGGAATCCTTAAAAGAGGAAAAATCTTGACTTACTCGAAGTACGATTTCAAATCATTGTTATGTACAATCTTAATCTTATTTCCTATCCTAACGGTAGTGTTCTCGGGGGAATTTAACTCTATGACGACATAGGGTCCAAGCCAAAGAGGCGAGAATTTTGACCGTTTCGCATGACTCTTAAGAAAAACCTTATCTCCGAGTTTACAGGAACGCTCCGTTGAGTTTTTATCGTAATAGTTCTTCGATTTTTGTTTATGCTTCAGGATGGTTTGCCCCGCCATTTCAAATCCATGCCTAAGTCGGGCTTTCAGCTCATTAGAGTAGTTATCATAGTTATATCAAGTTTCCGGTTAGAGTTTTATAGAGGTGGGGATCCTGGCCGGGAATCCGTAGACAAGCTCATGTGGGGAAAATCCGGTACTATAGTGGGGGGGTTGAATTGTAAACGATAGAGGAGAGAGGATCTTTGTTGACGTAATGGCGGAGGTTTCGGCTAGTCTCCTAGGTCTAGGTTCTAACGCGACATTTGTTTGGGTATGATAGGGGGTAGATTGTAGTTTATGAATTTTAAGCAGCTTGCAGACCTCCGTAAATAGTTTACTATGAAAATTAGTGCCCTGATCGGTCAGGATACACTGTGGGACTCCGTGGCGATATATAATTTTATTAGTGAGCTCCAACGGTTTCTCCTTCTGCATCCGGGGAGAGAAATGCCTTCCGAGAATTTGCTAAGTTCGTCCTGGAAGGTCAAAATGAATCTATTGCCATCGTAACTAGTGGGGAGTGGTCCAACAATGTCGAGGAAAGCCTTTTCGAAAGGTCATCTACTCGTGGTGGTTATTTTCATGGGGATTCTCTTGTTCCTACTTAATTTATTGGCCTGGCAGGAGGGATATTTTTTTATAAAACCTATAAAGTTCATATTCTGCCAATGATATGCCGTCTTTATTCTTTTAAGTATCTGTGTATACCCGTATGGGGCCTCCTAGGGGAGAAATGTGATGATCGCGGTTCACCTGCTGGATATGCTCTCCGTCACTCAACTCTATCACTTCGTCGAGGAAAATGTGGACAGGGAGTTTTGTCTTGGAAAAGACAAAGGTGCACATAGATTTTAGTGCCAATAAACTGGCATGGTCTACGAAACTAAAGGAGAGTAGTACCATTGCAGGTCTAGATTATTTAGCGTACTCGAGGAATTCCCTTAGGACAGTAAAAGTGGTCCTCTTGTCAGAAGAACTTGATAATGGGAAGGGAAGGTTGGCAATTAAGATTTTATTTTTTCCAGTTTCGCATATGTCCAGATGTCCAGTTCCAGACCTGTGAGTAACTCGAGTCGTTTCTTCATTTTGTCGTTGCTTGGAGTCAGTATGAAAAACTTTGGAATGGGGGTTTTAAATCTTATTAAAGAACCTTTTTTCTCGTGGACGAGCGCGTAATCCGCTGTGCCCATCTTTAAATATTTGGCACAGGTCTCATAGATATCCGTTGTAAGAGGAGTAGGAATACCGGCGGCATCAGAGTGGGGTAATTCAATACATGTTTCACATTGATGGGCCTGTTGTCTCCCTGACTTATAGATTATACAGTAATCGTATTCCTCTAAACGAATACGCCATCTCATAAGTCTGGAAGCAGGATTTTTTAAATTCATGAGCCAGGTAAGCGGCTGATGATCAGTTATTATTGTAAAGCGTCGACCGTATAAATAATTCGGAATTGCTCAATAGCGAACACTATAGAAAGAAGCTCTTTCTCAATAGTAGAGTATTTAACTTCGGCTGACTTAAGGGTTCGGCTACCGCAGGAGACTGGTCTATCCTTGCCCGCCTTGCCTTGCGAGAGTACCCCGCCAATGACGAAATTGCTGGCTTCAGTAGTGACCAAAGATGGTTCGTCAAAACGGATATTTCAGGATAGGGGCGGAGATAAGTTTAGATATCAGTGTTCTAAAGGCTTCGTCACAGAAGGCGTCCCATGCAAAGGGTACGTCCATTTTTGTGAGGTACGTTAGAGGTTTAGCAATTTTTGCAAAGTTGTGAATGAATCTACGATAATATCCCACGAATCCCGAGAATGATTAAATATCCTTGACCCATTTCGTGGTCGGATAGGTCCTTACGACTTTAAATTTTTCTGGGTCGGGGTGAATGCCATCTTTGTCTAATACGTGCCCTAGATAACTGACTTGCCTCCCGGGGAAATTGCATTTGTCGGGTTGAAATCTCAATCGTTGATACCTTAACCGGTCGAAAACTTTAATGAGTTTACGGTTGTGGTCCCCAATACTGCAGACATGGACAACAATGTCGTTCATATACACAAAAGGTTCTATGCCCTGTAGTCCCGAGAGGACGTTTTTCATTAACCTCTGAAATGTAGAGGGGTCATTTTTCAGTTCAAGTTGCACCCTATTGAAAGCGAAGTGTCCGTAAGAAGTGCTGAAAGCAGTCTTCTCTTTGTCGTTTTCATCCATCCGGATCTGGTGGAACCCGTTCGCCAAGTCCAGAGAGGAAAATTATTGTGCTCTAAAATATCTGTGATGTTGGGGAGGGGAAATGAGTTTCCGACAGTTATACCATTCAGTCGCCGGAAATCGATCAGAACTCGCCATCGTTTAATGCCTGCCGTTCCAACATTTGGATATCTGGTTGCTGATTTCTGTCCTTTGGGACTCCGGCAGTCGGTAGGGTTTCACGTTTACATGGGCTTTGTCGGGAAGAGTTTGGATTTTGTGACGAACTGAGTCAGTCACCGAAAGAAAGTCACCCTCTAAGTGAAATATATCATTATAATCTCGGCAGGTTTGCAATATACTGTCTGCCTCCTCTGAGTTACAGTGTTCCAGGTTTAGTCTCTTTCCTATCTAGTTAAGGCGTTTCTCGATCTTGTTTTCCACATATAGATTTTGGATTACCGAATAGTTATCGAAAGGTTCAGTTCTCAGTTCTAAAGTCTTTGGGTTTACGGAAACGACTTCGTCTTTTACGTTCAGGAGTATTAAATTAGCCTTGCCATTTTGGGGGCTAGAAATAGAGTTACCTAAGTACACGCCAGATGTAGGCTCGCATCTAATAACTAAAAAGTATTCCGTTTGTTCTTTAGATATCTGTACAACGGTTCTTGACCTTGGAGGCAATTTTATAGAATCCGATTTCAGTTTTTTTTTGTAGCCCTTGGTTTACTAGTTGTACCAGTTTTGGGGTTTTTGCTTTTTATATTGGGTTTAAGAATGTACGCTCTTGGCGTTATATCCAATTTGTCATCATTTGTAGAATATTGTTTTGGTTTAGAGTGATCCGAGGGAGGAGTGCAGTCACCTATACAGGTCGTTAAGTCCTCATCTGGCAGGACCCCTGTTACCTTAAGATTGGGTTTATTTGCTTCTGGAATTTCATTCAACTCATCACCATAGGAGTAACCTTCTTTCAGTCGAAAGTGATCCGAGGGAGGAGTGCAGTCACCTGTACAGGTCGTTAAGTCCCCATCTGGCAAGACCCCTGTTACCATAAGATTGGGTTTATATGCTTCTGGAATTTCATTCAACTTATCACCACAGGAGTAACCTTCTTCCAGTCCAAAGTGATCCGACGGAGGATTGCCGTCACCTATACAGGTCGTTAAGTCCTCATCTGGCAAGACCCCTGTTGGCTCTGACTGAAGGTTCTCTTTAAAATTGTACGCTTCATATTTGATTATTTTGCTTTTATAGTTAATGCTGCATGAGTATTCACGTAAAAAGTCATGGCCAAGGATTCCGTCGTATTTTAGATTTACATCATCATCAATTATATAAAACGGGTGTTCGATTAGGAAACCAAAATCGAGGACGCCAAAGGCTAGTCCTAAAGTAGAAACTTTGTCATTTGAAGTTGTTGTGACGTTATTTATTTGCGAAGGGTATATTAAACACTCGCCGTCCGTAGCTCATTTGAAAAGCGAACTGACATATTGCGCTGATTAGTATGCTCTCGCGGAGTAGGCACTCTATGGACAGTGTGCAATCGGTCTTGCCTTCTAAGCAACTGATCGGCTTTCCACGCGTTATTTTACTCACGAAACCTACATTCTTCGATACGGTGACCTGGCTTCTTACAGTATGCACAATGAGCCCGGAGTCTTCCTTCTTGACATGGCTAGGTTGCGGTTGGTTTAATCCCTTATTTAAGAAACACTGTTCAAAGGTATGTTCTACAGTAGGTGCAGTGGCGGTTGACGCCTGGTCGAGGATGGGGTAGATACACTAATGGGGACTTGCGATTGTGGGCTAAATTTGTATTGAGTGTAGAGGGAGAGCTTTTTGTACCCAAGATGAAATCTATAGGGTATACTAAGTTTGTCATTCCATTTGTAACACCTCGAAATAATGATGGTAGAGCAAAATGGTTGGACACCCACGCATAATATTAAAAGTTGTTTTAATTTTTGCATGTCCGTCCGTCCGTCCATCCGTCTGTGCGCACGATAACTCGAGAACGCGTATACCTAGAGAGCTGAAATTTTGTACACGGACTTTAAAAAAAAAGTATAATTAAGTTCGAAAGTGAGACAAATCTGGCAACTCGTTCGTGGGGCTGCCATACAAAAATTTCGTTTTCCACTATATATTTGGACACTGCATGAGAACGCGTCGACGTAGAGAGTTGAAATTTGGTACATAGTGTTTTCATTGTACTGGCAAAAAAAAATCAATAATGGACTAAATCGGGCATCTCTTTCTTGGTGTTGCCATATAAAAATTTTGGCTTTTTACGGATAGCGTGAAAACTATCAGTCGTAAACATTTCTATTGTACTAAAACCTTCTTCAGAACATGACATTCTATAAAATTGATAATAATAATTTTTTCTGTCCGACGAACCGTTCTAGAAATATATGCGAAAAGCCACTGCAAAAATCAAAATTTCTCAAATGGGTGCCCATACGAAATTTCATACGGACATTCATCTAGGGTACCAGTATTTCCTTTTTTACTTGTTCCAATACGAGATGCTTGTTCTATAGCTTAATTTATTGCATCCCGTAACTCAATCTTTTGTTCTGCCTTGGTTAGGATACGGAGCTTATCGCTTCGTATTCCGTCCTAGAAAGCTTGTTCTCGCCAAGGAGCAGGTTCTGAGAGTAACATCGGTAACCGAAGTAGTTGTAACGCTATTCAAGAGGACAAGCTGTTTGTTAATTCTTTGCGCAAATTCCTTTAAGTCTTCCTTATGTAGTTGGCGGCTTTTCATTAGTTCGTTCTGTTAAGTGGTGCGGGATAAAACTTCGAGAAATTGGTCTTGAAGTTCCTCACCCCAACGGTGATGATTTCCATATTGGATGGCCTCATATGCGCGCCCAATGTGCTGTGGTTTTACTATATTCAAGAGGATGGCTTTTTCACCTCAGCTTCGTGAATCTATTTGGAATAGGTCACAACAAGAAATGAAACGTTGAAGGTCTCTCTCAAGGGTTTCCATCGAATTCGGGTATAATAAGTTTTGCATCAGAAAATGATAAGTGCAGACTATTCGGTGCCGAATTCCACTTCCTCCAGAGGAGGGAGACGGAGGAGGTGGAGTAGGCGGGTCCGCTGGCATCCTGAGCCCCTTTTGGACAGCACGACCACTACGTAGGGTAAGAATGACTAAATTTTTCACTATCTTCTATGTGGAAACTTTCGGGAAAATGAAAGGTATTGCTCCCAGAACAATTACCGCAACAACAAACAAAAATATCCAAGAACCAGATTATTGGGGGTTGTTTTTTATCGAAAATTATGCTACTAATAATTCACAAAAAAACGCATGAGTAGTATTAGACGTTAGACACGTTCGATCGTATTTAATTCGTCGTAGCTTCCTTTGACCGACAGACTTTTCCGTTCGAGCTCATTTATGCCTTACTTTTATCAAGATAGCTTTAATTAAAAACTTCAGATTGAATTCAGTGAAACAAGATTGATCACCCTTAAGTTACTTTTCCACCTATATGTGTGAAAGCATCCTCAAATCTTCCGAAAGACCTGATAGTACAATTGAGGGCACAAAACCTATGATTTTACAACCATGACACTTGCAAAATTGAAGATCATAATCTTCACTTCCACAATTTTATTTATTATATTTATCTTAAAAAAGGTAAATGGGTAACAGGGATCAGTATTTTCGGAGGAATATTGTTGCTTTCATGTATATTTTTCGTTAGGCCAATAACGAGAAAAAAAACGGAATATATTTCCATTGGTAAAAAAAAAACGCAAAAGTTAACAATTCGCCATTTCCCAATGGTGATTTTTTTCCAAAAAACAAATGGAATTAAAATTTGATTTAAAAAAAAATGGAGGATTTTCGTTTAAAAAATACAACACTAAATATAGTGTATTATACAGTAATTAGTATTAGGCGCTAGTTACATTACTGTAGCTATGTGGTAGTTTTGTACATGGTCATATTCATTTGGCTTTCGAATAAAATATTTTATGTGCAAATTTTGTTTTTTTTACACTTTTAGCACTCGGAATGCAGCATTCCCTCAAAATTCGAAATTTCTTCCCTCCTTATTATACTCAATATTAATTATTACATTTTTATTTTATTCCTTACTTCTGAGAGTGGTGAAAGAAGAGCTCTACATAACGCCACATTTACGAACATATGACTTAATTAGAGGTTGTTTTCTTTTTTTTTAATCCATTGCTCTGCCCTGGATTTCCAACAGAGTTAGAAATCATGTCCCCTGTCTCCTTGTTGATGGTCCTTTCCATCCAAGTCTTTTAATAAAATATGTAGGATTTTAATCCGACACCACTGCCACCAGAAGTTTATGTGGTGACTTTCGTTTTTTTTCACCTACAAAGGACTGGGAGTGCTTCTGACTTCGCCAGGAAGTTGCACCAGCCCCGAGACACTATTTTCGTTTATTCTGATTTCGATTGAACGTTTCTAATTTAAAATTGATGCGATAATATCATTAGATTTTATTAATTGTTTCAATAATAATTATTCCAATAGTACACTTTGCTTTTGGACTATAAAATTAATTTGATTCTATCATTACAGAAAAGTCGATAGAACAATTTTATTTTAAGATGAATTCGATAATATGATTAAAGTAGGTTTTATTTATTATTTCACAATTCAACATTTAGGTTCATGGAACACTTTTGTTCTAAAATAGATTTGGTAATCTCTTTGAAAGAATCTTACTAAATATTTCGATAGAACACTTTTATTTTAAGATGAATTCGATAATATGATTAAAGTAGGTTTTGTTAATTATTTCAATAATAATTATTATAATAGTACACTTTGATTTTTGGAATCTAAAATTAATTTTATTTCTATCATTAAAGAAAAGTCGATAGAACACTTTATATTTTAAGATGAATTCGATAATACGATTAAAGTGAATTTTATTAATTATTTCTCAATTCAATACTTTGGTTCATGGAACACTTTTGTTCTAAAATAGATTTGGTAATCTCTTTGATAGAATCTTACTAATTATTTCGTTAAACACTTTTATTTTAAGATGAATTCGATAATATGATTAAAGTAGGTTTTATTAATTATTTCAATAATAAATATTACAAAAGTACATTGATTTTTGATTCTAACTTAATTTGATTATGTTGCACGAGAACGAGTTGTGAGCCGCCCGCCTGTTTAGATCAACTGCCCCGATGATCTTATTTCAGCCATACATACCTCCCGCTAACAACGCCGTTTCTTCGTTATTCCGCTGATTCAGTGATTTCGCGATAAGAATGCTCAGAGGAAAATGTTCGCGCGCCGATTTAATAATTATACAAAAATTGTTCAGAGGAAGTATCCTCTTGCAAGAAATATTGTATTTCTTATCGATGGCGGGCAATAATGCCCACCGTCAGCAGTTTTGTATTGTGTGGGAAACAAAGTGTACAAATTGTTTGACAGGAAATGAAAAATTATTTGTTTTTACAGGGCGTGTATATGTATTTGCACGTAAATGCTTATGACTGTAATGAATACAGGTAGGTCGGGCGTTGTGAGACCAAACTCATAGCAAGTGCTGACAACTGGAACAATATTCCGTTTAGGGTTGAGTCCAAATTAAATTTCGAATCCCCTATATTTCGTGAGTATTCCAAGAATTAGTAGGGTTATTCTTTAATATGTTCATATTATCGAAAGTTACGTGAGGAATTATAATTCCGCAGCCGATGTTACAAAAAAATTCCGATTTTTCTGCACTGTAGGACTTGCACTTGCATGATTCACTTGAACAACAAGACGGATGTCGACATTCTTCTTCTTCTTTGTCGGGTGCGTTCAGCTCGTATGGCTCTCCAACCATATAGGACACGGTCCGCACACACCTCATGCTGCTACGGGTCGCGTAGACGTGTACTTAGCCAGTGTAGCATATTGCTACATGCAATACGCTACGACCATAGCAGCACTTTCATACCTGATAATAGAGTTAGTCATCTCAATTATCTGTATTTACCTGTAGATTAAATACAAAACAAAAGCACGTAAATTAAAATGCAGCATTCCCTCAAAAACGAAATTTTTTCCCTCCTTATTTTACTCAATATTAATTATTACATTTTTATTTTATTCTTTACTTCTGGAAGTAGTGAAAAAAAGAGTTCTATATAATGCATTTACGAACATATGACTTACTTAGAGGTTTTTTTCGTATTCATTGCTATACATTGCTCTGCCCTGGATTTCCGATAGAGTTGGCAATCGTGTCTCCTGTCTCCTTGTTGATGTACCTGACGCAATTCCTTCTTTGTCTTCTTTGAAATTGGTGTGCCTTGCCTGGAGGTCCTTTCCATCCAGGTCTTTTAATAAAATATGTAGGATTTTAATCCCACACCGCTGCCATCAAAAGTTTATGTGGTGACTTTCGTTTTGTCACCCACAAAGGACTGGGAGTGCTTCTG
>OZ005740.1:144120337-144140337 GCA_963930735.1 Dioctria linearis | reverse complement strand
AGTACACATCAACAAATTTGAACAGCTCCGAGGATCTTCGTATACACCTCTACCAAAGGAGATTGCATCAAAGAAAACATGCATTAATTTGAAGAATACTGATGAAGCATGCTTCGCATGGGCCGTAACATCAGTGCTATATCCTATAACTGTCAGCTCTGATTGGACCTCATCATATCCACATTATTAAACTGTACCTAATTTAAGTGTGATAACATTTCCCATCACACTTAAGCACAATACGCAATTTGAAGACCAGAACGAGTTATCAATAAACGTATTGATCCTAGAGAAAGAGCGTTTCTTCACCACAGTTCCAGTTAGACTTACGCAACACAGGATGGATCGACATGTAAATCTCCTTATGATACAAGATGACTATGATAATACAAAGGATGAAGATCATATGGATAATGATGATGACGGCAGATATCACTTCTGCTGGATTAAAGATCTTTCGCGCCTTGTCTTGAGGCAAACGTCGAAACATAAGTGCAGAAAGTATATTTGCGATATATGTTTGCTCAACTTTTACTCTGAAGAAAAATTAGCATCACACACTCCTGAATGCGAGAAGCAAAATGACTGCAGGATTATGTTTCCATCAGAGGAAAAGAAATGGTTGGAATATAAGAATTATAACCATAACAATCCCGTCCCATTCTGTGTGTATGCCGATCTTGAGTCAATATTGAAGCCGATTCAGAGAAACGATCAAAATACACAGCGAATCCAGGAACTTGAACTTCACAGCATAGGATTCTATTTTCACTGCATACATGATGCTAGGCTCTCATATTACAGAGCGTATCGAGGCACGAATTGCCAAGAATAGTTTGCATTAGAATTGCAGAAAATTGAATCCATAGCTGTACAGGAAAAGCTGAACATCAGGCCAATGCAACCCCTGACTAAAGGGGAACGGCATTCACATATAGAAAATGCTTGCTGCCATATATGCGAAAAAACGTTTGCAGCCGATCAGGAACGAGTCCGAGACCATTTCCACTTAACAGGTAAATACTGACAATTATAATTCCATTAATTTTTTTCATAATTTCTTTTAACAGGAAAATACTGAGGACCAGCGCAAAATTCATTCAATCTCATGTATCAAGACTGCTCCATAATTCCAGTCATTTTTCACAATTTATCTGAATATGATGCCCACTTCATTATTAATTATATAGCTACAGCCATTCCTGGGAAAGTGGATCTCCTACCAATAAATAAAGAAAGATACATTTCGTTCACCAAGCACGTTGAAGGCAGTCATATCAAATTCAGATTCGTCGATTCCTTCCGTTTTATGGCAGAATCCTTAGATAAGCTATCATCATTGTTTCCAATGGATAAATTAAATATTACAAGAGCTGTATGGCAGGAATTGGATGATGATGACTTTAAACTACTTACACGCAAAGGCGTTTTCCCATACGACTTCGTTGACGATTGGACAAAATTGGATTTCCAACACTTACCGACGCAGGAGCAATTCTATAATAAAATGACTGACAGAGATATATCTGCTGAGGACTACAGCCGTGCAGATAAGGTGTGGAGGACATTTGAAATACAGACACTTGGCGAATACTCCGATCTATACCTGAAAACTGATGTCCTTCTATTGGTCGATGTCTTCGAGAACTTTCGAGATGTCTGTATGAAGACGTACAATTTAGATCCAGCACATTATTACGCCATGCCAGGTCTAACATGGGATGCAATGTTAAAATATACCAAAGTGAAACTAGAGCTGATAACCGATGTAGACATACTGCTATTCATAGAGAGAGGTATTCGGGCGGTATAAGTCAATGTTCCAATAGATAGAGTAAAGCCATCAATAAATATATGGATGATTTTAAACCTGAGGAGAAAGAGTAATACCTGATGTATTATGATGTGAATAACCTATATGGATGGGCCATGTCATAGCATTTACCTACCGGAGGATTCAAATGGGCGGATGTTCCCAATATCGACATTTTCGAAATTCCTGATGATTCACCAATTGGATACATATTCGAAGTCGACTTGGACCATCCTCAACATCTACATGATAAACATAAGGATTTACCGTTTTGCTCTGAGCATGTAGCACCACCTGGAGCAAAATTAGAAAAGCTTTTGACAACATTACATCCTAAAACTGAGTATGTTATACACTACCGAAAATTTGAAGCAATACTTATCACATGGCCTCATCCTGAAAAAAGTGCACCGGGTTCTTCAATTCAACCAATCCGCATGGCTTAAACCATATACTGACTTAAAAAACCACCAAACGGAAGCAGGCTACCAGCGCTCATGAGAAGGACAGCTATAAGAAGATGAATAATGCAACTTTTGTTAAGACCATGGAAAATGTTCGCAAGTATAGCGATAAAGCGTAAAGTGGGAAGGTCGCTATGGTGCAAAAGCTCGGATTGCGGCACCCAACTTCCACAGTGCAACGATATTTGATGAGAATTTAGTTGCTGTGGAATTAAGGCGACTCAAAGTCTTATTCAATAAGCCCCTCTATATTGGAATGGTAGTTTTGGAAATTTCAAAGATATGCCTCTATGATTTCCACTACAGTTTTATGCGGCGTGAATTTGGAGATAAATGTAAATTCATGTATACAGATACAAATTCTTAAATATATGAATTTGAAGAGAAAAATGCAAATGAGTTTATGGCCGAAAATAAAAACAAATTTGATACAAGTAATTACCCAGAAGATAATCAATTCAATTTACCGCTCATGAATAAAAAGATTCCTAGTCTAATGAAGGATGAGCTGAATGGGAAAATCATGAGCGAATTTGCAGGCTTGCGCTCGAAAATGTACAGTCTACGTATAAACGATGGTAAAACTGTAAAGAAAGCAAAAGGAGTAAAGACAAATGTAGTCCAGAGGCATATCAATTCGAAGACTACGTCGAATGTTTGAATAACAACCGAGTAATAACTGCTAATCAGAGCTCCATACGATCGCATAACCATAATGTCTACACGATCAGCCAAAAGAAGATTGCATTGAGTCCATATGATAACAAGCGGTATATTATGAGTAGGAGAACGGATACTCTACCATGGGGACATTACTCTATTCAATCAGAACAGCAAGGAGCAGACGCAGAAAACATATAATCTAAGGCTAGTCTAAAATATGTATTGTAAATAAAAATTGTATTATAGCTAAAATACCATTTAATGAAATAGTTTGTTTTAATTGTATAACAGTCTAAGATGAGATACGTTATTGTAAAATAAAGGAAAATATTATAATTATAGGGTAACCGATTTAAGGAAGCCTAATATAGAATAATACCCTAAGAATTAAATGTTAATATATAATGATACCTAAAGAATTAAATGTTAATATTTTTCAATTTATAATAAATCAATAATTATATTTTATATATGGTATTCTTTTTTATTCAATTTCCCTACTAAGTCCAGAGCTCCTCAATATTTTCCTACTACAGCGAGCTCCTAATCGGACGGTTGAGCATTTTACCCAGAATGCTAGGATGGCTTGAGAAAAAACATTTACGCGTGGGCTCAACCTTGACCCCCCTGGCATCACCTTTTGAGCATTTTACCCAGAATGCTAGGATGGCTTGAGAAAAAACATTTACGCGTGGGCTCAACCTTGACCCCCCTGGCATCACCTTTGAAACCGAAAGAGTGTGTTGTATATATTTCTTATATATATATATATAGTGGGTACTCACTGAACGGTCGGTGCTTCAGGTGTCAATACCTTAGCAGCACCTTATCCTTTTTGCACTCACAAGAAACTCTCGGGCGCTGACACTTTCTCTGTAAATTCCCTTTTTAATACTACGGGTCTGTCCAACGCGTGGAGAGGGGAATAAAACACCTTTAATCTCGTTTTTCTTTCTTTTTAAACTTTTACTCACTTTATAGCTATACACTATCTTAATTTTATACACCAATGTAATTCACTATTTATAATTCGGTGCAGTTATATCTGCTTAATTTTATATCCTGTGCCGTAAGACCAGCGGAAAAACCGAGGTTAATCTTTTTTATTTTCAAACCAACCTGCTGTACCGAGACGTTAATTAGAAGGTTTTCTTTTCAAGCGTGACGATCCCCATCGCGTACAAAAATTAACTCCTTTTCGACTTCTCTCCAAAATCCGACTGTGTTGAGACTTAGATTTTTCAATCGTAAGTCTCTTCGTTCAGAATAGGAAAATGCTTAATTAGCATTCCTATCCTGAGAAAATTATTTTACGCTGGGCATGTTTAAACATGCCCAGAATTATCGCGACGGATAGTTGAAATTGAAATTTGATATTTTCATAAATCCAACCATCGTCTTGCTGTCGTGCATCATTGTTGCGATCACAATGTATGCAGCTCGCGGCAATTTGCTGATAAGAGCTTTTTTCGGTGAAGACTTGATCGTTTCAGTCTTCACCGACGTAAAATTTGCATGCGCCCGATATGTATGTATATATGTATGTACATACATATCGTATATACGACAAATCTTACTGAAGGTAAGATTTCTCGTGGGGCTATTTTTCTATCGAACTGGGTTGGGTTGAAATTTAAAACTTTTATTTTTCCCAAGTCGTTTTGTGGGAAAATATTTTTATTTGTTGCAAAGGAATTTGAAGAAATTGCTGATGGCAATTTCTTCGCCTTGTAGAGAGATAAGCTAACCATGTTTTGAGCATGACTGGCTTATTTCAATTTATGAAATATTTATGAATATTCTCCAATTTTTTTAAAAATGATAATAATTAATTATAATTATCGTTTTTAACCCATTTTAGGTATACAACAATCCTTCCCCCTGCAAAAAAGAGGATTATTCTTTGAAGAGGAATAATTCTCATGGGAAGTTGTTGTTGGGGCTATATCGGTGGTTGGGCTATCGGTTGGTTTGGCACAGATTTTCGGGTTTACATATTGACTTAGTTTCTATTTAAAATTTTCTTTTGTTATTTTATAGAATTGCTTCTAATTATCTATTCCTATTCTTATCTCTATTTTATTTTTCCTTTGTTGCTAATTTCTATTTTTTTTTGTGTTTTGTCAATATTATTATTGTTTTCCTATACAAGGTTCTTTCCTTTACCTTCTCTTTTCTTTCTATAGTTATATGTATACATGTATTTCAATATTTTATCTTACTTCAGTAGCTATTTATTTATTTGTTTCTACTTCTAATGTTAGTGGTTATATAATTTTCATACTAGGTTAGTTTTCTTATAATATTTATTATTATTTTTTGTTTTGTTTTTTAATTCTATGTGTTATTCTTATTTATTTTTATACTTTCGAATCATTATTTAACACTAACGGGGTAGGATATCTTTTACTTTGCTTTTTGGTTTGTGTATATATGTTTTTATTACACTATTTTTTCTTAAATCTAGGCTTTAGTAATTATTTATGTATGTCCTCTCCCCTTTTGTTTTTATTATTATGTTATTAGTACTAACTGGTTTTTTGGGGTTTGTAGAAACCACTTACATTTTTTTTATATGCTCTACTATTAGTGATACTGCTTCTGACCGTTTGAAGTCGTGACACTATACCACTTGCACTAACCTTGTTGGAGGCAAGGAGCGGGTCCTTTTGAGAGGGGTAGGTTCTATTATTTCGATTTGTTCGATTTGTTCATTTTGTTCCTCCACCTCTGGGGTTTTCTCGGATTTGCGTGAACGGTAATTTTTAATAAATGGGACTAGCCATTTGGCGACCAGATACAGTATCATACATGTGATGACAACACCAGTTAAGGATACTGATATTGCAGCTAGGACATGTGTAGGGTGGTGACTGATATGAGGAACTATTTTTTCTAATTTTTCGTCCATTTCTTTTAATGACTGGGTACCTTCTAGGATGATGCTGTTAGTGTTATCTCCTGAATATAGTTCTGTCTGTATTTTTTCAGACTGTATCGTTTGTTTGGTTTTATTGAGGTATTTATCTAATATTTGCTCTAATGGAGCTATGTCCGGAAAGTAGTTGGGTTGTTTGAGACTCAATGGCTGGATATTCTCTGTCTCATAGTGTAGGATTTGTGATCCTACTTGTAATTGACAGGGATAGTTGATAGTAATTATTCCTTGGCCTTCTATTTTTGAAGTTAAGAATTGTTGGGTACACTAAAGGTGTACAATTGTTGGTTCTATCAACGAGAATATCCAAGAATTTGGTTTACTGGGAGGTACTTGTGCTCTGAATTGGCACTGTGGCTCTTCCTTTAATGGGTTAAAGAGCAGCTTTACTATGCATTCTTTAGACAGAGTTGCCTTTGTTGCGGGAATGCCTAGCTTAGCGATGTAAATGTCCTCTTTGGAATATTGAGTGATCGTTTTAAAGCTTTTAAGTTCTTGTGTTTTTAATAATAGAATATTCTGTGTCTGTACCTGGTGCGCTACGTGCGAGTACTGTATATCGGGTACCATTGATTGTTTTTTATTAATGTGTATGGGAAAACTGTGTACTCTATACAACTTCATTTGTGGTAGATTAAAAATCGGAAGTTGTATTCGAATGACTAATTTGTCTTGGACTAGACGAGCCTTTGTTTCCGCTGTCTGATATAACAGGGAGAGACAATTTTGAGCATCTGGGCAAGTAGCGTGGGACTTGTGGTATATCTGTAATAAACTTTTGGGAGACACCACTAGCGGATGCAACTGGTAATTTTTCCTGGAGATTATTATGTCGAGTAAGGCTTGCTGCCTGTACTCAATCTCGACAATTTGTAAGGTCAGGCTTGAAATTATTTCCTGCCTTAATTGTCTCATTAGTAAATCATCAGTGATGTTTTGCATTCTATTTACCTGGACATTTATTTGACGCTGTCTTTCCTGCAGAGATGTCAATGGCTTTTGGATTTGCTGTAGTGTAGTTTTGACTACACTGATCTGCTGTTCTTCCAGGTCGGCTAGTGCCTTTGTATTTGTTTCGAGCTCCTCGAGTCGACTGTATACTTCCTGTTCATTAGTGCTGTCCATGGTCCCGAATAGGTAGTGCATTGCATTCTCTATTCCATCAAAGATAGATCTTGTTGATCTTGATTTTGGGACCACTTCTCGAATGACACTTGTTCTTCTCTTGATATTTTCCAAGAGAGAATGAACATGTTTTTGTTGAACCAGGCATAGCTCATACGTTTGAGAGGGATTTGAACATAGTCGATGAACTAAGTGTTCCGCCTGTTCTGCCATAAGCGTCTGGTTGTCCAGTTCCATTAGATTGATCTCTGTTAAGATGTTCCATGTACTATGGTAGACTTGTAATTTTCCTAGATCATCATACAGTATTCCTGTATTGTTCAGGGGCCCTATTGTGTAGGATTCCGTTTGGATTTGTCCCATTGCCAGATGGAACCAGCATATTAACACCAATATGTGCTTCATGTTCTGTAGAAAATGAAGGTTAGGCTTCGTTAGTCAATTAGTCATACTGGAAGGTTTTGCGGTAATTCTAATAGCTCTTAATTTAATTGTAGAATTACGTATGATGGAAACTTATTTTCTAAAGATATATGTACCAGTATACTACTCATAATAGGGCTTCAAACGGTTGTTGTGTACGACAACCTGCCGCTTGCCTATTTTTATGGTAGTGTTTGTTGGACTGGGTACATTAATTACCAGATATGGTCCAACCCAGATTTGAGACAGTTTGTGTTTGCGGCTTTCACTTTTGAGGAGGACTTTGTCTCCTAGGTGGAAAGTGAGAGGCCTGACTGTTTTGTCGTAATATGCCTTTGAGCGTTGTTTGCTGGCTAAGAGATTTTTACGAGCCGTGGCATATGATTTTTGTAGTCTGTACTTGAGCATATGGTAATAACTGTCGTGGTTGTAAACGGGTTCGGGATCCCGTTTAAAATTAGTTGGGACATCCGCTGTGAAGCCGAAGAGGTAATACATTGGGGTTAATTTAGTACCCTCGTGTACCCTGTTATTATACATGAATGCAGCGGTTCGTAGGAATTGGTCCTATGCTTTGGGATTTTCGTGTACGATTGTACGCAGATATTCGATTAGAGGTCTATGGGCACGCTCTAGAGCTCCATTAGATTGTGGATGGTATGCCGAAGTCTGTAACTTTTTTACCTTTAGGAGTTTGCAGGCCTTCTTGAATAGCTCACTCAGGAAATTAGTTCCCTGATCGGTGACTATTCACTTTGGAATGCGGTAGCGAGTGACAATCTCATTGAAAAAAATTTGCGCCAACGTTGCTGCTTCTCCATTTGGTATTGCATACCAATCGAAAATTTGGTAAGGTTATCTTGAAAAGCTAAGATATATTCATTACCTGATACGGTCTCTTCTAGTGGACCTACTATATCAAGGTAAACCATGTCGAAAGGTTTTTCTGCGATGTCCGTTATTACGATGGGCATCTGCAATTGTGGAGATGCTTTCATTGTTTGGCACTTAGGGCATTTTTTTATGTACTTTTTTATATCGCTAAGCATGTGTCTCCACCAGTACTTGCGTCTAATTCTTTTATAAGTCTTAATGACACCCTGATGTCCGCCGAAAGGAGAGTCGTTGTAATCCTTTAGGATTGTTTGAACTTCCTTGGGGCTCGTGATTATCTCATGTGCCTTGACTGGACTTATGTCTTGTTCAAGCGTAGCAGGGGTTTGTATTCCCGCCTCTGGGGGTTCCTTTTCTTTATCTTCCGCTGCCGTGGGCTGTGTTTCAGCGCTGGAGCTAGTATTGACCTCTTGGGCTCTCTGTTTTCGAGCTCTGGTCACGGCTAAGCAATGAACGGGTTTCTTATTTTTTTCTGTTATTTGGGGGATTATTTTCCTCCACATCAGAGTCCATAGTGTGGTGGACTTGGTCTTGTAACGTTAAGGTATTGCCTGTATTCTCTGCGCTTAATACTTGTGGAATGCGGCTTAATGCATCCGCTGTAATCGAATTCTGACAATTTGTGGTGAAATCTCACCAAGCGGGAAGTCGGGGTCTTTAACATTATAGACACTTTTGAGAGGCTTGTGGTCGGTGTAGACCGTGAATTTTCTGCCTTGAATGTAGCATCGGAAATTCTTAGTGGCCCAGACTATAGCCAACAACTCCTTTTCAATAGTGGAGTAGTTTTTCTCGGCTTTGTTAAGCGTTCGGCTTGCATAGGCGATAGGCTGGTCTTTTCTCACTTCTCCTTGGGAAAGCACAGCGCCTAATGCTTCGTTGCTGGCGTCCGTTTGTAAGATTGAATGGTTTAGAAAAATCTGGATAGATTAAAAGTGGTAGGGAAATTAGACATTTTTTAATGCTTTGAAATGCTTCTTGGCATTTCTCGGTCCAAGTGAATTTTACGTCCTTGCGGAGTAAATTCGTAATTGGACGAACGATTTTTGAAAGGTCCGGAATGAACTTACTGTAGTAATTGGCAAGTCCTAAAAAGGACTGAACTTGTCTAACTGTTCTAGGAACAGGGAATGTTTGGACGTAGGCCGTTTTGCTGGGGTCCGGTAATGCACCTTCGCTAGAGCATTTGTGCCCTAGATAAACGAATTCTCTTCTCAAGAACTGGCACTTCTCTGGCTGCAGCTTGAGGTTGTTTTCCTCTCAATTTGTCGAAGACTTTGCGAAGTTTATCATTGTGGTCATTTAGGTTCTTACCATAAATGACGATGTCGTCAAGATAAACGAAAGATTCGAGGCCTTGTAGGCCTGTCAGAACGAAGGTCATGAGGCGTTGGAATGTAGCAGGAGCTCCTTTGAGTCCGAATGGCATACGCTTAAATTCGTAGTGCCCGTAATTAGTGCTAAAAGCGGTCTTATGTCGATGATTTTTGTCGACTAAGACTGGGTGATAGCCGTTGGCCAAATCGAGAGTGGTAAAGTACCTGGCATGACCAGTTGGTCAAGAATATCTTCGATTCGCGGTAGCGGAAATGCATCGCCAATTGTCTTTTCGTTTAATTTACGAAAATCGACAACGACGCGCCACCTTTTTTCACCATCGGGTCCCGCCTTTTTGGGGACTACTAATAAGGGTGAATTCCAAGGGCTTTTGCTAGTTTGGACTATCCCGTTGTCTAGCATTTCTCTTATTTGCTCGTTTATGACTTGCCTCTAGGTTTCTGGAAATCGACAGGCCTTTTAGTTTATTGGGGCCTGATCTTGTATTAATGGAATGTTATGGGTGATAGCGTTTGTATATGTAAGCTTATCACCTTTAAGGTAAAAGATATCATTGTACTCATAACAGAGTTTGGATATCGAACCTTTTTCATCCGCATTTAGATTTGGGTCTAGGCTGAGCTCTTGGTCTAGCCTGTTGACTCGCGGAGTATGTGTGGGATCTTCCGGATCCGGAAATAAGTATCTTACGTGTTGGGGCTCTTGGTCCACTGTTGTTTCTTAACACTAACTCTGTTGGGTGGTGGAGTCATCTTTGCCTGAGAATACATCTTACTGAGCTCGCACGGACCTATTTTTGGGCTTCTTGTCCTTGTGGTTATCTTACATCTAGGTATATTGGATGGAGGAGTCAGCTGCATTTTGCTTGTCGGCTTCTGGATCTCGCTCGCATCTCTGGTTTGGCTCTGGGCCCATGTAAAATTTTTGTAACTTATTTTCTTGGACGGTGGATTCATTGTTGCCTCTACTCGGGTCTTATTGAGCTCGCACGCGTCTTGTATAGGGCTCTTGGGCCTCGTTAGTAACTTATATCTAGGCATTTTTGAGGAGGAAGTCTTGCTTGACTTCTGTTCCGCCTTGGGAAGCTCACTGGTGTTTGTGTTACTCGCTTGCGATTTTTTCGGCTTGAGAACGTGTTGTGTATCAGTGGATTCTCCTATTGGGATGACGGCGTAGTCATGTATAGGGAGCAGTTGTAATAATAAACTGTTGATGACTACTTGGAAATTGTTGATGTTGAGTATGGCAACAAGCACTGTTTCTTTTCCAGTAGGGAGTAAACTGTTGGCCAGGAAGACTCCATCGCCTATCTCTTGTGATAGACAGAGCATTTCTTCCTTCACTCGCAACGGAACTGTGGTGATAATTTGTGACCTAGCAGGTATGCATATTGGTTCTTGTAAGGTAACCAGATAACAGCTCTTTTCGCACTCCGTCGGCTTTTTTTGAACCTGGCAGCAAGCATTACTCTTCTGAGATGCCTTGGAGACACTGCATGTAGATAGCTTGACCTGTTTAGGTTCCATCTTTTCTGTCAGTGACCTCACTTCGACTGCTTTTCTGGAATAGAGCTTGTCCATTTTGCATGACAAGGGCACAGTAAACTCTTCGGGATTTGTGTCCGTACAAGGAAACTTGAGTGTTTTATTTGGGCCTTCAACATTGCAATTGTTTGATAGGAAATCTTTTCCTAATAGGCCGTCATCGGAAAGACCTGGCAGGTTTTGTACCACCTGAAATTTGCAGGGAATTTTATTTTTAAAATTGAAGTTGCCCTTGCAATTTCCCAATGTCTTTCCGGTACCAAAAGGGGTCTGTAAAGTGCATGCCTCATTGGAATTAATTATATTGAGGTCTCTAATTGCTCTTTTCTTAATAATACTAACATCAGCGCCAGTGTCCACTACTAGTTTTGTATGGCCGTTAAGTCTTATGTCCAGTGGAATTTTCACTGTAGGCACACCGGATTCGGGCACTTGAGGTGACCCTTTTGATTTGCGTTGTGGGTTTAAAGTCGAGCCGGGGAGTTTTGGGTCGACTGCATGTCGTTTCCTTGACTCCGGGCTTCCCATTTCTTCTTCTGGCGGCATTCTTCGTCTGCGTGCCCTCGGCGACCACAAAAGGTGCATTTGAGTCTTATATTGAAGACTTGAGGACTTTTTGTGTTGTGGTGTTCTTGTGTAGATCTGTTGGAGAGGCGTGGAGGAACAATCTGTTGCGTTTGTTGTGTTTTTCTGCAATCACGGACGTCATGTCCATAGATTTTGCCGTTTGAGCAAAAAGGGGTGTTCTTGCGCTTAAGGCAATCTGTGTATGTGTGACCCTTTCGCTGGCAGAAATTGCACGTGATGTTACGGACCAGTGCGTCTGTGTCCGATTTTCTGGCATCATTGTTTGTAAATGGTCTTTGTCGTGACTGTGATAAACCTGGGTTGTTCACGTTGCGTGAAAACTGATGTTGGTTTGGAGCTCGAGGTGATGCGAACATAGGTGTAGATGGCATTGGATAGTAAGGAGCTCTATAGTAAGCTCTCACTCGTAAATTTGGGTCTACTGGAGCCATTGGAGGGGCTAGTGCCAGAGGACTCTGGACGAATGTAGCACCTTGCTGTTATTTCTCCATGTCCAGGGCTTTTTGAATTAATGCTTCTAAATCACCTTCTCCCTGTGTGAGTAAATATTGACACAAATGTGGATTAGTTACTCCACTTTTAAGAGCATTTTTGGCGAAGTCCATTAGCTGTGTCTTCACAGCCGGGACTGCCTCAGCTCCATACTTTTGTGTCGCAGCCTCATGGCAGATCATCAACAGCTGCTTCAACCTTGTAGCAAAAGCAGTGAGATATTCCAATGGGTTCTGGCGTGTGGTGATCAATCTATTCACCAATTCCTGATAAGTCTCACGGGGATGGTATGTTCTGTTCAAACGTTCCTCTACCTCAGTGAAGAAGTAGGGACGTCTGAAGCGAATAGCTGATATGCATCACCTCTTAATCTTGTGGGGAGAACCTCTAGGAAAACCACCTTTTCTTCATCGTCAAGCAACTGCATAGTTTGCTTGCAGCAGCCGATGAAGGTCTGTAGCTCACGTCCCATTTGTGGGGCATTTTTACCCGCAAATAAGGGGACGAGTTGAGCTGTGAGCTTAGCTACCTTAGCGTAGTCCACCATTGTGTTTAGTCTATTGACTGGAAATTTAAATTTGGGTGGACTAACTGGGCTTGTTTCTGGGCTGGTTTCCGTTTAGGATTCTTCGAGCCAATCTATTAGCAGGTCTTCGGGGGTTGTTTCAGTCAATTCACCGTCACTGTCACTATCACTGTCACTTAATCTAGCACTCTTATTCTTCTCTAGATCTAAACTGAGTGAGCGCCGAAATTCGGAAAACTGGTCTAGTTCCTCTCGGAACTTTATTGTTTTTTCTTTTAAGGTATTTAACTTGGCAAGCCTGGTCTCACGCTCTGTTTTTAATTTGTGATCTAAGGCGTCACAATGGGTAATCGTCAGTTTATCCGACTCCCGCGCTCTCTCGTTTAATTTATTTAAAAACTTATCTAAACTTACTTGACTATTCGGACCTGGCAGAACGGTTACGCTTCAAAGTCGAGCTCCTGTTGGGTAAAATTCAGCAGCAGATGCTGTACCTTCACCGGGGTGCTGTATTTTCGCACCGGGGGCTGATCCCGCGTCGGCTAAAGGTGGAGAGTTTTCGCTCGCTGCTGTGTCTGTTTCCTTCTGAGGTAGAGCAGGATTGTCGGCTGGCATATGATGCGCTGTTTGGTGAAAGGGGGGCTCCTTGCCTGCTTAGGTCCCTTTGCTGTGATTGAGAGGGGGGTTTCTTTAACCGCCTTCGAGTTCCCTCTGAAACCTTTGTCGGTTGTTGTCGGTTTACTTTTGCAGCTGGGGGGGCCTTTGGGCCGTCTTAACTTCCCGTGGATCTAATTGAAAAGGGGGCTTATGT
Source organism: Dioctria linearis (assembly GCA_963930735.1). Taxonomy (NCBI): domain Eukaryota; kingdom Metazoa; phylum Arthropoda; class Insecta; order Diptera; family Asilidae; genus Dioctria; species Dioctria linearis. Next base: position 144,126,718 of record OZ005740.1, on the reverse strand, counting down.
GCCGTCTTCGATTTCCTCTTCAACTCAGCATCGTTGACTGCTAGGGTTCGGTTAACTGCTTGGCTGTAACTTCAGGCTGCTTTTCGGGCTGTGTCCTGGCTGATCTGTATTCGTCCTTCTGGGGGAGTTCGAAATATTTCTCCTCTTCCTCCTATGGACTGTTCACTGGTGTCCCTCGGTGGTGCTTTTGCACCAAGTGGGGTGAACGCTTGCCCACCTGGTGCAGAGCCGCCTAGAAATGGTATCTACCCGAGTGTTGGGGGTGACTTGGCCTGAGTGGCTTAGTCAATGGGACCCCTTAAGTTCGAAGGATTAAGGCTTTTCAAACTTTTACGATCCTTTTGACTAGATCAAGCTTCCTCAATCCTACCGGCTGCGCCAATTTTGTTGTATATATTTCTTATATATATATATATACTGGGTACTCACTGAACGGTCGGTGCTTCAGGTGTCAATAACTTAGCAGCACCTTATCCTTTTTGAACTCACAAGAAACTCTCGGGCGCTGACACCTTCTCTGTAAATTCCCTTTTTAATATTACGGGTCTGTCCAACGCGTGGAGAGAGGAATAAAACACCTTTATTCTCGTTTTCTTTCTTTTTAAACTTTTACTCACTTTATAGCTATACACTATCTTAATTTTATACACCAATGTAATTCACTATTTGTAATTCGGTGCAGTTATATCTGCTTAATTTTATATCCTGTGCCGTAAGACCAGCGGAAAAACCGAGGTTAATCTTTTTTTCTTTTCAAACCAACCTGCTGTACCGAGACGTTAATTAGAAGGTTTTCTTTTCAAGCGTGACGATACCCCGATCGCGTACAAAAATCAACTCCTTTTCGACTTCTCTCCAAAAACCGACTGTGTCGAGACTTAGACTTTTTAATCGCAAGTCTTTTCGTTCAGGATAGGGAAATGCTTAATTAGCATTCCTATCCTGAGAAAATTATTTTACGCTGGGCATGTTTAAACATGCCCAGAATTATCGCGACGGACGATAGTTGAAATTGAAATTTGATATTTTCATAAATCCAACCATCGTCTTGCTGTCGTGCATACATTGTTGCGATCACAATGTATGCAGCTCGCGACAATTTGCTGATAAGAGCTTTTTTCGGTGAAGACTTGATCGTTTCAGTCTTCACCGACGTAAAATTTTCATGCGCCCGATATGTATGGATGTATGTATGTATGTACATACATATCGTATATACGACAAATCTTACTGAAGGTAAGATTTCTCGTGGGGCTATTTTTCTATCGAACTGGGTTGGGTTGAAATTTAAAACTTTTATTTTTCCCAAGTCGTTTTGTGGGAAAATATTTTTATTTGTTGCAAAGGAATTTGAAGAAATTGCTGATGGCAATTTCTTCGCCTTGTAGAGAGATAAGCTAACCATGTTTTGAGCATGACTAGCTTATTTCTATTTATGAATATTCTCCAATTTTTTAAAAAATGATTATTATTAATTATTATTATCGTTTTTAACCCATTTTAGGTATACAACAAGTGTCTGGTCTTTGACCTTCATCCGGAGGTGTGTCTTGGAGGCTACAACCTTGACTCATAATCAGCTACATCACTGGGGATTTCAATTGCTTTCCAAAATAGGTCTGATAACCGCCTAACAGCTTTTCGAACGGGTCAGATAACAGCTTAACAACTTTTTGAACAGGTCAGATAACAGCTTAACAGCTTTTGGAACAGCTCTTAGAATGGCTTAACAGCTTTTCAAACAGCTCTGATAACAGATTAACAGCTTTTCAAACAGGTCTGATAACAGCTTAACAGCTTTTAGACAGGTCTGATAACAGCTTAACAGCTTTTCAAACAAGTCAGATAACAGCCTAACAGCTTTTAAACAGGTCTGATAACAGCTTAACAGCTTTTGGAACAACTCTTAAAACAGCTTAAGGGCTTTTCAGACAGGTCTGGTAACAGCTTAACAGCTTTTAAACAGGTCTGATAACAGCATAACAGCTTTTCAAACAGGTCAGATAACAGCTCAACAGCTTTTAAATAGGTCGCATAACAGCTAAACAGTTTTCAAACTGGCCTGGTCGACAGACTGAATCCCCTGTGACAAGCTTGATTATAGAGAATCAAGGTTGTAGCCTCCAAGACACACTTTCGAATGAAGGTCAAGGACCTGATGCTCTTCCGGTTTCAAAGGTGATGTCAGGGGTCAAGGTCGAGCACACGTGTAAATGTTTTTTTTTGTCAAGCCATCCTAGCATTCTGGATAGAACGCTCAACCGCCCGATTTGGAGCTCGGGATTTCTGGACTTAATACGAAAATTTAATAAAAAAGAATATCATATATAAAATATCATTATTGATTTATTATAAATTAAAAAAAATATTAACATTTAATTCTTAGCGTATCATTCAATGGTTGGACTTCCTTAAATCGGTTTCCCTATAATTATAATATTTTCCTTTATTTTACAATAATGTATATCTTAGACTATAATCCAATTAAAACAAACTATTTCATTAAATGGCATTTTACATATAATACAATTTTTATTTACAATACATATCTTAGAATAGCCTTAGATTATATGCTTTCTGCGTCTACTCCTTGCTGTTCTGATTGAATAGTGTAATGTCCCCATGGTAGAGTATCCGTTGTCTCACACATAATATACCGCTTGTTATCATATGGACTCAATGCAATCTTCTTTTCGCTGATCGTGTAGACATTATGATTATGCGATCGTATGGAGCTCTGATTAGCAGTTAATACTCGCTTGTTATTCAAACATTCGACGTAGTTTTCGAAATTGATATGCCTCTGGACTACATTTGTCTTTACTCCTTTTGCTTTCTTTACAGTTTTACCATCGTTTATACGTAGACTGTACATTTTCGAGCGCAAGCCTGCAAATTCGCTCATGATTTTCCCATTCAGCTCATCCTTCATTAGACCAGGAATCTTTTTATTCATGAGCGGTAAATTGAATTGATTATCTTCTGGGTAATCACTTATATCAAATTTGTTTATATTTTCGGCCATAAACTCATATACATTTTTCTCTTCAAGTTCATATATTAGAGAATCTGTATCTGTATACATGACTTTACATTTATCTCCAAATTCACGCCGCATAAAACTGTAGTGGAAATCATAGAGGCATATCTTTGAAATTTCCAAAACTGCCATTCCAATATAGAGGGGCTTATTGAAAAAGATTTTGAGTCACCTTAATTCCACAGCAACTAAATTCTCATCAAATATCGTTGCACTATGGAAGTTGGGTGCCGCAATCCGAGCTTTTGCACCATAGCGACCATCCCACTTTACGCAAAGCTTTATATCGCTATACTTCCGAACATTTTCCATGGTCTTACCAAAAGCGGCATTATTCATCTTCTTATAGCTGTCCTTCTCATGATCGCTGGTAGCCTGCTTCCGTTTGGTGGTATTTAAGTCAATATATGGTTTAATCCATGCTGATTGGTTGAGTTGTAGAACCCGGTGCACTTTTTTCAGGATGAGGCCATGTGATAAGCATTGCTTCAAATTTCGGTAGTGTATAACATATTCAGTTTTAGGATGTAATGTTGTCAAAAGCTTTTCTAATTTTGCTCCAGGTGGTGCTACATGCTCAGAGCAAAACGGTAAATCCTTATGTTTATCATGTAGATGTTGAGGATAGTCCAAGTCGACTTCGAATATGTATCCAATTGGTGAATCATCAGGAATTTCGAAAATGTCGATATTGGGAACATCCGCCCATTTGAATCCTCCGGTAGGTAAATGCTATGACATGGCCCATCCATATAGGTTATTCACATCATAATACATCAGGTATTACTCTTTCTCCTCAGGTTTAAAATCATCCATATATTTATTGATGGCTTTACTCTATCTATTGGAACATTGACTTATACCGCCCCGAATACCTCTCTCTATGAATAGCAGTATGTCTACATCGGTTATCAGCTCTAGTTTCACTTTGGTATATTTTAACATTGCATCCCATGTTAGACCTGGCATGGCGTAATAATGTGCTGGATCTAAATTGTACGTCTTCATACAGACATCTCGAAAGTTCTCGAAAACATCGACCAATAGAAGGACATCAGTTTTCAGGAATAGATCGGAGTATGCGCCAAGTGTCTGTATTTCAAATGTCCTCCACACCTTTTCTGCACTGCTGTAGTCCTCAGAAGATATATCACTGTCAGCCATTTTATTATAGAATTGCTCCTGTGTCGGTAAGTGTTGGAAATCCAATTTTGTCCAATCGTCAACGAAGTCGTATAGGAAAACGCCTTTGCGTGTAAGTAGTTTAAAGTCATCGTCATCCAATTCCTGCCATACAGCTCTTGTAATATTTAATTTATCCATTGGAAGCAATGATGATAGCTTATCTAAGGATTCTGCCATAAAACGGAAGGAATCGACGAATCTGAATTTTATATGACTGCCTTCAACGTGCTTGGTGAACGAAATGTATCTTTCTTTATTTATTGGTAGGAGATGCACTTTCCCAGGAATGGCTGTAGCTATATAATTAATAATGAAGTGGACATCATATCCAGATAAATTGTGAAAAATGACTGGAACTATGGAGCAGCCTTGATACATGAGATTGCATGAATTGCGCGCTGGTCCGCGGTATTTTTCTATTAAGTGGCAATGGTCTCGGACTTGTTCCTCATCGGCTGCAAACGTTTTTTCGCATATATGGCAGCAAGTATTTTCTATATGTGAACGCCGTTCCCCTTTAGTCAGCTTTTCCTGTACAGCTATGGATGCAATTTTTTCAATTCTACTGCAAACCATTGTTGTCAATTCTTGCCTCGATATGCTCTGTAATATGAGAGCTCAGCATCATGTATGCAGTGGAAATAAAATCCTATGCTGTGAAGTTCATGTTCCTGGATTCGCTGTGTATTTTGATCGTTTCTCTGAATCGGCTTCAATATTGACTCAAGATCGGCATACACACAGAATGGGACGGGATTCTTATGGTTATAATTCTTATATTCCAACCATTTCTTTTCCTCTGATGGAAACATAATCCTGCAGTCATTTTGCTTCTCGCATTCAGGAGTGTGTGATGCTAATTTTTCTTCAGAGCAAAAGTAGAGCAAACATCTATCGCAAATATACTTTCTGCACTTATGTTTCGACGTTCCCTCAATACAAGGCGCGAAAAATCTTTAATCCAGCAGAAATGATATCTGCCAGCATCATCATTATCATCGTCCATACGATCTTCATCTTTTGTATTATCATAGTCATCTTGTATCATAAGGAGATTTACATGTCGATCCATCCTGTGTTTCGTAAGTCTAACTGGAACTGTGGTGAAGAAACGCTCTTTCTCTAGGATGAATACATTTATTGATAAATCGTTCTGGTCTTCAAATTGCGTAAAGTGTCATGGGAAATGTTATCTCATTTAAATTAAGTACAGTTGACTTATCTGGATATGATGAGGTCCTATCAGAGCTGACAGTTGTAGGATATAGCGCTGATGTTACGGCCCATGCGAAGCATGCTTCATCATTATTCTTCAAATTAATGCATGCTTTCTTTGATGCAATCTCCTTTGGTAGAGGTATATACGAAGATCCTCGGCGCTGTTCAAACCTGTTGATGTGTACTGCTAGATGTATTATAGAGTGCAGTGCCCAGCCACTTTCTTTTTCCTGGAATTCTTCCAGCTGAGTGTTTATTGGATCCAAAACGTTAGATTTAAACCACTCCTCTAAATTATCATCTGCACTAATTGCAGCAGTTCTCGCTTGGAAATATTTAATGTCTTTTATAATTTCATTGTCACCAATTTCCTTAACAAATTGACCGCAAAACGTTGTAGAAACTTTAATATTACAATAATATTTTAATGTTTTCTTAATGCGGCGCCTAAATAATTTGGCAGAATCTTGCATAAATATCTTCGGATCGATATGTTTTAAATTTGCAATAACACCTTGTCGAATTCTGTCTGCGAACGCACCTCGACGGGGAGTTCTCAATAGTGCTCTCAAGGCTTTAATTTGTTCGAGACAGCTCTCGAAATGTCGTTCCCTAGCACTCTTATTGCATTTACGAAATGCAACTCGAAATTTATGCATGTTTATATTGCACTTTTGAACAATATAGGCTTTATTCACTGAATTTTTTAAACACTCCATCACATCTTTTCACAAATTTTCAATTATTGCAAAACTTTTATTTACTAACACCGAAGACATTTTTAATTTTTTTATATGTTTTTAAACTATCACTGAGGCTCACTAAAACTGACTGATGCTCCCCAAGAGTTTGCTTGGGCTTTTATAGCAACAGTTTGTGAACATGAATGTTACTGCTGCTGCAATAATCATTGCACAGGGTGAATTCCAGCGAATTTG
>OZ005740.1:144001575-144120137 GCA_963930735.1 Dioctria linearis | reverse complement strand
GCATACGCTTAAATTCGTAGTGCCCGTAATTAGTGCTAAAAGCGGTCTTATGTCGATGATTTTTGTCGACTAAGACTGCGTGATAGCCGTTGGCCAAATCGAGAGTGGTAAAGTACCTGGCATGACCAGTTGGTCAAGAATATCTTCGATTCGCGGTAGCGGAAATGCATCGCCAATTGTCTTTTCGTTTAATTTACGAAAATCGACAACGACGCGCCACCTTTTTTCACCATCGGGTCCCGCCTTTTTGGGGACTACTAATAAGGGTGAATTCCAAGGGCTTTTGCTAGTTTGGACTATCCCGTTGTCTAGCATTTCTCTTAATTGCTCGTTTATGACTTGCCTCTAGGTTTCTGGAAATCGACAGGCCTTTTAGTTTATTGGGGCCTGATCTTGTATTAATGGAATGTTATGGGTGATAGCGTTTGTATATGTAAGCTTATCACCTTTAAGGTAAAAGATATCATTGTACTCATAACAGAGTTTGGATATCGAACCTTTTTCATCCGCATTTAGATTTGGGTCTAGGCTGAGCTCTTGGTCTAGCCTGTTGACTCGCGGAGTATGTGTGGGATCTTCCGGATCCGGAAATAAGTATCTTACGTGTTGGAAGACAGCTGTGTTTTCCGAAAAACTTGCTTTAGTTTTGGGTTGTTGTACTTTTTATACTTGCTTTCACTTACGTTACTAATTGGCAGGGTATGTGCTTCCTGCTCTTTTATTGGTGGAGTGCTGTAGTTTATGGGTACTTTACATTGGTCCAAGTACTCGCACCCATTCGTATTTTGGCTAACGGGCCTTGAAAAATTAACTTTCTTAATATTATTTGACGGTGGCGCCAACTTTGCCTTCAATGAGGTCTTACGGATCTCGCACGAGTCTTTTGCAGGGCTCATGGGCTACCTTTTATTCTTAATACTAATTTTATTAAGTGGTGGCGTCGACTTTGCCTTTAGATAGGTCTTACTGAGCTCGCACGCACTGTTGATGGGGCTCTTGGTCCACTGTTGTTTCTTAACACTAACTCTGTTGGGTGATGGAGTCATCTTTGCCTGAGAATACATCTTACTGAGCTCGCACGGACCTATTTTTGGGCTTCTTGTCCTTGTGGTTATCTTACATCTAGGTATATTGGATGGAGGAGTCAGCTGCATTTTGCTTGTCGGCTTCTGGATCTCGCTCGCATCTCTGGTTTGGCTCTGGGCCCATGTAAAATTTTTGTAACTTATTTTCTTGGACGGTGGATTCATTGTTGCCTCTACTCGGGTCTTGTTGAGCTCGCACGCGTCTTGTATAGGGCTCTTGGGCCTCGTTAGTAACTTATATCTAGGCATTTTTGAGGAGGAAGTCTTGCTTGACTTCTGTTCCGCCTTGGGAAGCTCACTGGTGTTTGTGTTACTCGCTTGCGATTTTTTCGGCTTGAGAACGTGTTGTGTATCAGTGGATTCTCCTATTGGGATGACGGCGTAGTCATGTATAGGGAGCAGTTGTAATAATAAACTGTTGATGACTACTTGGAAATTGTTGATGTTGAGTATGGCAACTAGCACTGTTTCTTTTCCAGTAGGGAGTAAACTGTTGGCCAGGAAGACTCCATCGCCTATCTCTTGTGATAGACAGAGCATTTCTTCCTTCACTCGCAACGGAACTGTGGTGATAATTTGTGACCTAGCAGGTATGCATATTGGTTCTTGTAAGGTAACCAGATAACAGCTCTTTTCGCACTCCGTCGGCTTTTTTTGAACCTGGCAGCAAGCATTACTCTTCCGAGATGCCTTGGAGACACTGCATGTAGATAGCTTGACCTGTTTAGGTTCCATCTTTTCTGTCAGTGACCTCACTTCGACTGCTTTTTCTGGAATAGAGCTTGTCCGTTTTGCATGACAAGGGCACAGTAAACTCTTCGGGATTTGTGCCCGTACAAGGAAACTTGAGTGTTTTATTTGGGCCTTCAACATTGCAATTGTTTGATAGGAAATCTTTTCCTAATAGGGCCGTCATCGGAAAGACCTGGCAGGTTTTGTACCACCTGAAATTTGCAGGGAATTTTATTTTTAAAATTGAAGTTGCCCTTGCAATTTCCCAATGTCTTTCCGGTACCAAAAGGGGTCTGTAAAGTGCATGCCTCATTGGAATTAATTATATTGAGGTCTCTAATTGCTCTTTTCTTAATAATACTAACATCAGCGCCAGTGTCCACTACTAGTTTTGTATGGCCATTAAGTCTTATGTCCAGTGGAATTTTCACTGTAGGCACACCGGATTCGGGCACTTGAGGTGACCCTTTTGATTTGCGTTGTGGGTTTAAAGTCGAGCCGGGGAGTTTTGGGTCGACTGCATGTCGTTTCCTTGACTCCGGGCTTCCCATTTCTTCTTCTGGCGGCATTCTTCGTCTGCGTGCCCTCGGCGACCACAAAAGGTGCATTTGAGTCTTATATTGAAGACTTGAGGACTTTTTGTGTTGTGGTGTTCTTGTGTAGATCTGTTGGAGAGGCGTGGAGGAACAATCTGTTGCGTTTGTTGTGTTTTTCTGCAATCACGGACGTCATGTCCATAGATTTTGCCGTTTGAGCAAAAAGGGGTGTTCTTGCGCTTAAGGCAATCTGTGTATGTGTGACCCTTTCGCTGGCAGAAATTGCACGTGATGTTACGGACCAGTGCGTCTGTGTCCGATTTTCTGGCATCATTGTTTGTAAATGGTCTTTGTCGTGACTGTGATAAACCTGGGTTATTCACGTTGCGTGAAAACTGATGTTGGTTTGGAGCTCGAGGTGATGCGAACATAGGTGTAGATGGCATTGGATAGTAAGGAGCTCTATAGTAAGCTCTCACTCGTAAATTTGGGTCTACTGGAGCCATTGGAGGGGCTACTGCCAGAGGACTCTGGACGAATGTAGCACCTTGCTGTTATTTCTCCATGTCCAGGGCTTTTTGAATTAATGCTTCTAAATCACCTTCTCCCTGTGTGAGTAAATATTGACACAAATGTGGATTAGTTACTCCACTTTTAAGAGCATTTTTGGCGAAGTCCATTAGCTGTGTCTTCACAGCCGGGACTGCCTCAGCTCCATACTTTTGTGTCGCAGCCTCATGGCAGATCATCAACAGCTGCTTCAACCTTGTAGCAAAAGCAGTGAGATATTCCAATGGGTTCTGGCGTGTGGTGATCAATCTATTCACCAATTCCTGATAAGTCTCACGGGGATGGTATGTTCTGTTCAAACGTTCCTCTACCTCAGTGAAGAAGTAGGGACGTCTGAAGCGAATAGCTGATATGCATCACCTCTTAATCTTGTGGGGAGAACCTCTAGGAAAACCACCTTTTCTTCATCGTCAAGCAACTGCATAGTTTGCTTGCAGCAGCCGATGAAGGTCTGTAGCTCACGTCCCATTTGTGGGCATTTTTACCCGCAAATAAGGGGACGAGTTGAGCTGTGAGCTTAGCTACCTTAGCGTAGTCCACCATTGTGTTTAGTCTATTGACTGGAAATTTAAATTTGGGTGGACTAACTGGGCTTGTTTCTGGGCTGGTTTCCGTTTAGGATTCTTCGAGCCAATCTATTAGCAGGTCTTCGGGGTTGTTTCAGTCAATTCACCGTCACTGTCACTATCACTGTCACTTAATCTAGCACTCTTATTCTTCTCTAGATCTAAACTGAGTGAGCGCCGAAATTCGGAAAACTGGTCTAGTTCCTCTCGGAACTTTATTGTTTTTTCTTTTAAGGTATTTAACTTGGCAAGCCTGGTCTCACGCTCTGTTTTTAATTTGTGATCTAAGGCGTCACAATGGGTAATCGTCAGTTTATCCGACTCCCGCGCTCTCTCGTTTAATTTATTTAAAAACTTATCTAAACTTACTTGACTATTCGGACCTGGCAGAACGGTTACGCTTCAAAGTCGAGCTCCTGTTGGGTAAAATTCAGCAGCAGATGCTGTACCTTCACCGGGGTGCTGTATTTTCGCACCGGGGGCTGATCCCGCGTCGGCTAAAGATGGAGAGTTTTCGCTCGCTGCTGTGTCTGTTTCCTTCTGAGGTAGAGCAGGATTGTCGGCTGGCATATGATGCGCTGTTTGGTGAAAGGGGGGCTCCTTGCCTGCTTAAGTCCCTTTGCTGTGATTGAGAGGGGGGTTTCTTTAACCGCCTTCGAGTTCCCTCTGAAACATTTGTCGGTTGTTGTCGGTTTACTTTTGCAGCTGTGGGGGCCTTTGGGCCGTCTTAACTTCCCGTGGATCTAATTGAAAAGGGGGGCTTATGTGCCGTCTTCGATTTCCTCTTCAACTCAGCATCGTTGACTGCTAGGGTTCGGTTAACTGCTTGGCTGTAACTTCAGGCTGCTTTTCGGGCTGTGTCCTGGCTGATCTGTATTCGTCCTTCTGGGGGAGTTCGAAATATTTCTCCTCTTCCTCCTATGGACTGTTCACTGGTGTCCCTCGGTGGTGCTTTTGCACCAAGTGGGGTGAACGCTTGCCCACCTGGTGCAGAGCCGCCTAGAAATGGTATCTACCCGAGTGTTGGGGGTGACTTGGCCTGAGTGGCTTAGTCAATGGGACCCCTTAGGTTCGAAGGATTAAGGCTTTTCAAACTTTTACGATCCTTTTGACTAGATCAAGCTTCCTCAATCCTACCGGCTGCGCCAATTTTGTTGTATATATTTCTTATATGTATATATATACTGGGTACTCACTGAACGGTCGGTGCTTCAGGTGTCAATAACTTAGCAGCACCTTATCCTTTTTGAACCCACAAGAAACTCTCGGGCGCTGACACTTTCTCTGTAAATTCCCTTTTTAATATTACGGGTCTGTCCAACGCGTGGAGAGAGGAATAAAACACCTTTATTCTCGTTTTCTTTCTTTTTAAACTTTTACTCACTTTATAGCTATACACTATCTTAATTTTATACACCAATGTAATTCACTATTTGTAATTCGGTGCAGTTATATCTGCTTAATTTTATATCCTGTGCCGTAAGACCAGCGGAAAAACCGAGGTTAATCTTTTTTTCTTTTCAAACCAACCTGCTGTACCGAGACGTTAATTAGAAGGTTTTCTTTTCAAGCGTGACGATACCCCGATCGCGTACAAAAATCAACTCCTTTTCGACTTCTCTCCAAAAACCGACTGTGTCGAGACTTAGACTTTTTAATCGCAAGTCTTTTCGTTCAGGATAGGGAAATGCTTAATTAGCATTCCTATCCTGAGAAAATTATTTTACGCTGGGCATGTTTAAACATGCCCAGAATTATCGCGACGGACGATAGTTGAAATTGAAATTTGATATTTTCATAAATCCAACCATCGTCTTGCTGTCGTGCATACATTGTTGCGATCACAATGTATGCAGCTCGCGACAATTTGCTGATAAGAGCTTTTTTCGGTGAAGACTTGATCGTTTCAGTCTTCACCGACGTAAAATTTTCATGCGCCCGATATGTATGGATGTATGTATGTATGCACATACATATCGTATATACGACAAATCTTACTGAAGGTAAGATTTCTCGTGGGGCTATTTTTCTATCGAACTGGGTTGGGTTGAAATTTAAAACTTTTATTTTTCCCAAGTCGTTTTGTGGGAAAATATTTTTATTTGTTGCAAAGGAATTTGAAGAAATTGCTGATGGCAATTTCTTCGCCTTGTAGAGAGATAAGCTAACCATGTTTTGAGCATGACTAGCTTATTTCTATTTATGAATATTCTCCAATTTTTTAAAAAATGATTATTATTAATTATTATTATCGTTTTTAACCCATTTTAGGTATACAACAAGTGTCTGGTCTTTGACCTTCATCCGGAGGTGTGTCTTGGAGGCTACAACCTTGACTCATAATCAGCTACATCACTGGGGATTTCAATTGCTTTCCAAAATAGGTCTGATAACCGCCTAACAGCTTTTCGAACGGGTCAGATAACAGCTTAACAACTTTTTGAACAGGTCAGATAACAGCTTAACAGCTTTTGGAACAGCTCTTAGAACGGCTTAACAGCTTTTCAAACAGCTCTGATAACAGATTAACAGCTTTTCAAACAGGTCTGATAACAGCTTAACAGCTTTTAGACAGGTCTGATAACAGCTTAACAGCTTTTCAAACAAGTCAGATAACAGCCTAACAGCTTTTAAACAGGTCTGATAACAGCTTAACAGCTTTTGGAACAACTCTTAAAACAGCTTAAGGGCTTTTCAGACAGGTCTGGTAACAGCTTAACAGCTTTTAAACAGGTCTGATAACAGCATAACAGCTTTTCAAACAGGTCAGATAACAGCTCAACAGCTTTTAAATAGGTCGCATAACAGCTAAACAGTTTTCAAACTGGCCTGGTCGACAGACTGAATCCCCTGTGACAAGCTTGATTATAGAGAATCAAGGTTGTAGCCTCCAAGACACACTTTCGAATGAAGGTCAAGGACCTGATGCTCTTCCGGTTTCAAAGGTGATGTCAGGGGTCAAGGTCGAGCACACGTGTAAATGTTTTTTTTGTCAAGCCATCCTAGCATTCTGGATAGAACGCTCAACCGCCCGATTTGGAGCTCGGGATTTCTGGACTTAATACGAAAATTTAATAAAAAAGAATATCATATATAAAATATCATTATTGATTTATTATAAATTAAAAAAAATATTAACATTTAATTCTTAGCGTATCATTCAATGGTTGGACTTCCTTAAATCGGTTTCCCTATAATTATAATATTTTCCTTTATTTTACAATAATGTATATCTTAGACTATAATCCAATTAAAACAAACTATTTCATTAAATGGCATTTTACATATAATACAATTTTTATTTACAATACATATCTTAGAATAGCCTTAGATTATATGCTTTCTGCGTCTACTCCTTGCTGTTCTGATTGAATAGTGTAATGTCCCCATGGTAGAGTATCCGTTGTCTCACACATAATATACCGCTTGTTATCATATGGACTCAATGCAATCTTCTTTTCGCTGATCGTGTAGACATTATGATTATGCGATCGTATGGAGCTCTGATTAGCAGTTAATACTCGCTTGTTATTCAAACATTCGACGTAGTTTTCGAAATTGATATGCCTCTGGACTACATTTGTCTTTACTCCTTTTGCTTTCTTTACAGTTTTACCATCGTTTATACGTAGACTGTACATTTTCGAGCGCAAGCCTGCAAATTCGCTCATGATTTTCCCATTCAGCTCATCCTTCATTAGACCAGGAATCTTTTTATTCATGAGCGGTAAATTGAATTGATTATCTTCTGGGTAATCACTTATATCAAATTTGTTTATATTTTCGGCCATAAACTCATATACATTTTTCTCTTCAAGTTCATATATTAGAGAATCTGTATCTGTATACATGACTTTACATTTATCTCCAAATTCACGCCGCATAAAACTGTAGTGGAAATCATAGAGGCATATCTTTGAAATTTCCAAAACTGCCATTCCAATATAGAGGGGCTTATTGAAAAAGATTTTGAGTCACCTTAATTCCACAGCAACTAAATTCTCATCAAATATCGTTGCACTATGGAAGTTGGGTGCCGCAATCCGAGCTTTTGCACCACAGCGACCATCCCACTTTACGCAAAGCTTTATATCGCTATACTTCCGAACATTTTCCATGGTCTTACCAAAAGCGGCATTATTCATCTTCTTATTGCTGTCCTTCTCATGATCGCTGGTAGCCTGCTTCCGTTTGGTGGTATTTAAGTCAATATATGGTTTAATCCATGCTGATTGGTTGAGTTGTAGAACCCGGTGCACTTTTTTCAGGATGAGGCCATGTGATAAGCATTGCTTCAAATTTCGGTAGTGTATAACATATTCAGTTTTAGGATGTAATGTTGTCAAAAGCTTTTCTAATTTTGCTCCAGGTGGTGCTACATGCTCAGAGCAAAACGGTAAATCCTTATGTTTATCATGTAGATGTTGAGGATAGTCCAAGTCGACTTCGAATATGTATCCAATTGGTGAATCATCAGGAATTTCGAAAATGTCGATATTGGGAACATCCGCCCATTTGAATCCTCCGGTAGGTAAATGCTATGACATGGCCCATCCATATAGGTTATTCACATCATAATACATCAGGTATTACTCTTTCTCCTCAGGTTTAAAATCATCCATATATTTATTGATGGCTTTACTCTATCTATTGGAACATTGACTTATACCGCCCCGAATACCTCTCTCTATGAATAGCAGTATGTCTACATCGGTTATCAGCTCTAGTTTCACTTTGGTATATTTTAACATTGCATCCCATGTTAGACCTGGCATGGCGTAATAATGTGCTGGATCTAAATTGTACGTCTTCATACAGACATCTCGAAAGTTCTCGAAAACATCGACCAATAGAAGGACATCAGTTTTCAGGAATAGATCGGAGTATGCGCCAAGTGTCTGTATTTCAAATGTCCTCCACACCATTTCTGCACTGCTGTAGTCCTCAGAAGATATATCACTGTCAGCCATTTTATTATAGAATTGCTCCTGTGTCGGTAAGTGTTGGAAATCCAATTTTGTCCAATCGTCAACGAAGTCGTATAGGAAAACGCCTTTGCGTGTAAGTAGTTTAAAGTCATCGTCATCCAATTCCTGCCATACAGCTCTTGTAATATTTAATTTATCCATTGGAAGCAATGATGATAGCTTATCTAAGGATTCTGCCATAAAACGGAAGGAATCGACGAATCTGAATTTTATATGACTGCCTTCAACGTGCTTGGTGAACGAAATGTATCTTTCTTTATTTATTGGTAGGAGATGCACTTTCCCAGGAATGGCTGTAGCTATATAATTAATAATGAAGTGGACATCATATCCAGATAAATTGTGAAAAATGACTGGAACTATAGAGCAGCCTTGATACATGAGATTGCATGAATTGCGCGCTGGTCCGCGGTATTTTTCTATTAAGTGGCAATGGTCTCGGACTTGTTCCTCATCGGCTGCAAACGTTTTTTCGCATATATGGCAGCAAGTATTTTCTATATGTGAACGCCGTTCCCCTTTAGTCAGCTTTTCCTGTACAGCTATGGATGCAATTTTTTCAATTCTACTGCAAACCATTGTTGTCAATTCTTGCCTCGATATGCTCTGTAATATGAGAGCTCAGCATCATGCAGTGGAAATAAAATCCTATGCTGTGAAGTTCATGTTCCTGGATTCGCTGTGTATTTTGATCGTTTCTCTGAATCGGCTTCAATATTGACTCAAGATCGGCATACACACAGAATGGGACGGGATTCTTATGGTTATAATTCTTATATTCCAACCATTTCTTTTCCTCTGATGGAAACATAATCCTGCAGTCATTTTGCTTCTCGCATTCAGGAGTGTGTGATGCTAATTTTTCTTCAGAGCAAAAGTAGAGCAAACATCTATCGCAAATATACTTTCTGCACTTATGTTTCGACGTTTGCCTCAAGACAAGGCGCGAAAAATCTTTAATACAGCAGAAATGATATCTGCCAGCATCATCATTATCATCGTCCATACGATCTTCATCTTTTGTATTATCATAGTCATCTTGTATCATAAGGAGATTTACATGTCGATCCATCCTGTGTTTCGTAAGTCTAACTGGAACTGTGGTGAAGAAACGCTCTTTCTCTAGGATGAATACATTTATTGATAAATCGTTCTGGTCTTCAAATTGCGTAAAGTGTCATGGGAAATGTTATCTCATTTAAATTAAGTACAGTTGACTTATCTGGATATGATGAGGTCCTATCAGAGCTGACAGTTGTAGGATATAGCGCTGATGTTACGGCCCATGCGAAGCATGCTTCATCATTATTCTTCAAATTAATGCATGCTTTCTTTGATGCAATCTCCTTTGGTAGAGGTATATACGAAGATCCTCGGCGCTGTTCAAACCTGTTGATGTGTACTGCTAGATGTATTATAGAGTGCAGTGCCCAGCCACTTTCTTTTTCCTGGAATTCTTCCAGCTGAGTGTTTATTGGATCCAAAACGTTAGATTTAAACCACTCCTCTAAATTATCATCTGCACTAATTGCAGCAGTTCTCGCTTGGAAATATTTAATGTCTTTTATAATTTCATTGTCACCAATTTCCTTAACAAACTGACCGCAAAACGTTGTAGAAACTTTAATATTACAATAATATTTTAATGTTTTCTTAATGCGGCGCCTAAATAATTTGGCAGAATCTTGCATAAATATCTTCGGATCGATATGTTTTAAATTTGCAATAACACCTTGTCGAATTCTGTCTGCGAACGCACCTCGACGGGGAGTTCTCAATAGTGCTCTCAAGGCTTTAATTTGTTCGAGACAGCTCTCGAAATGTCGTTCCCTAGCACTCTTATTGCATTTACGAAATGCAACTCGAAATTTATGCATGTTTATATTGCACTTTTGAACAATATAGGCTTTATTCACTGAATTTTTTAAACACTCCATCACATCTTTTCACAAATTTTCAATTATTGCAAAACTTTTATTTACTAACACCGAAGACATTTTTAATTTTTTTATATGTTTTAAACTATCACTGAGGCTCACTAAAACTGACTGATGCTCCCCAAGAGTTTGCTTGGGCTTTTATAGCAACAGTTTGTGAACATGAATGTTACTGCTGCTGCAATAATCATTGCACAGGGTGAATTCCAGCGAATTTGCTTATAGGCTGAGATGATATCGAATAACCAATAAAACACAAAAAAAAACGTAAATCATCCAAATTAATTTGATTACTTTATTCTGTTGGTTGAACTTCCAAATACGAATGAGATTGTTTACATGAGTGCATTTGAAGATAAAAAGAAAATGTGAAAATTTGTTTAGTTTATGCGAATTCTAATGAAACGTTTCGATCGGTAAAATTCTTGGAACAATAAAATAAAATTTTTGGCTGCCTACAAAAAGTGTGGTATCAAATTACGTGAAAAGAATAAATGTGCTGATATTGCTTAAATTTGTTTACACAGGTGTGCATGACTCATTCAGCTAAAATGCGAATTTTTTAAACAGGAAGTTTACACAGATGTGTATGAACTATTCGGCTTAAATGCGAGTTTGCTAACAGCGGTGATATCAAATTACATCATAAACAGGGGAAGCATGCCTAATATTTAGTGAACATTTAATATTTGATGCCCAGAACCCCACTGTCCTAGAACGCCTATAGAAAGTCCTTCGGAACTGTTGATATCTACAAATTCCTCACTAAGAAATATTCAAGTAAGAAAACAGCAAATCCAAGGCGACAATATGCTGATATCTACAACTCCCCAGGGTAACTTGAATTATTACTAATATTAATTACACCTGAAAAGGTAAAATCGCCAATATCTCCAAAACCATAGCCCGTAGAGGATTTCTGATGAAAATGTTGTCCCCCAACAGTACCAATGCCCTATCTACTGGCACCTCCTAGAATCTATTGGTATGAAAAAGAATAGCATAGGGATAACTTGAATTATTACTAATATTGATTACACCTGAAAAGGTAAGATCGCCAATATCTCCAAAACCATAGCCCGTAGAGGATTTCTGATGAAAATTTTGTCCCCCAACAGTGCCAATACCCTATCTACTGGCACCTTCTAGAATCTATTGGTATGAAAAAGAATAGCATAGCGTTAACTTTAATTATCACTTATATTAGTTCAAAACCAAAAGCCTACATTTAGGCACAACACTAGGAAACAGCAAAATCATAATAAAAAACCCTACATTTAGGCGCAGCACACTATGATCAAAAAAAAACTTGAATTATTACTAAAAAAGTTGATGTCATCTCCTGGTCAGCCAGATGGTACGAAAGGAATTCTCCAGACAGGTCCTGTGTTGTAGACCGCTAGACATAATCCTCCTCAGTGGCCCAGAAGCCGATCCAGAACCACCAAAATAGTTGGAATTTTCCGTGCACTTTTGTATGGAAAAAGTGCGCCAGAACCCCATAGCGTAACTACTAATTAACAACAAAACAAGGGATCACCAAAAAAATATAAATAATTCCCAATGTGAGCATGACCCAATGAAGGAAAACCCAATCATGGGCCAAATGTATAATTCCCAATGTGAGCATGACCCAATGAAGGAAACCCCAATCATGGCAACCTCAATCCAATGAAAGACTCCCAATGTGAATGAGCCCAATGCAGCTAACCAATGTGGACACCAATGTGAACATCAATGTGAAATCTCAAAGTGGACACCCATGTGAAATCTCAATGCGGAATCTCAAACTGGACACCCATGTGAAATCCCAAAGCGGACTTCCAATGCGGAACATCAATGTGAAATCTCAATACGGAATCACAAAGTGGACCTCCATGTGAAATCTCAATGCGGACACCCATGCGATAACAAGTGAACTCCATGTGAACATTAAATGTGGACACCTATGTGAAATCCCAAAGTGGATTTCCAATGCGGAACTCCCATGCGGAAACCTCAATGCGGTCACCCATATGAAATCCCAAAGTGGATTTCCAATGCGGAAACACCCATGGGGAATCCCAATGTGGAGAAACCATGCATCATCTCCATGCGGCATCCCAACGTGGAGCTCTAACTAAGTGAGGATAGCTATGAAATGAATTGTAACATAAGGGATACTAGTCATGAGTCCAAATCTAAAAATAAAATATGAACTGATCCAGATATGAATGTAAGAATGAGATCCAAACCCAGAAAATGAGAAACAATAACAAATGAGATCCAATCCAGAATGAAGTACAAACTTGACTGTTTAAGTTGCAATCGAACCCTTATTTGTCCGTTGCGCAATCTGAGAAACCGAAGTGTATCTCCGTCCTCGGTTAATATTCGATATCCCTTCCATGCTTAGAAAACCCTTAGCCATGGGATTGGTTGGGATTGGATTTGATCCCAGAGCCGAGGTTACACTATCAGATTGGGTGGAGGTCTCCTCGTAGGTCGTGCTGCTGACGAATCGGGACGTTGATGTACAGCCTTCTGCACTGGATTATTGCTCAATGCTGATTTTTGAGCTGACGCTTCGTGTGATGCTGCACAGGAAGCCGTCATAGCTGGCTTTCTAATTGATGTGTGATATGGCTTTGAGGCTGAAGTTGAAGCCGTCGGAGCCGGCCTTCTGACTGATGCGTCAAATGGTTTCGCGGCTGTTGTTCAGGCCGTCGGAGCCGGCCTTCTGACTGATGCGTCGTATGGTTTGGCGGCTGATGTTGAAGGTGTCGGAGCCGGTCTTTGAATTGACGCATTGTGCGTCGTGGAAGAAGCCTTCAACGCTGGCTTTGTATTATTCTGCGAGTAAGCCTTCAAAGCTGGCTTTGTATATTCGATTGCCTTTGTATGTTCTGGGTTTTTTTGGCCCCTGTAGGGGGTCTAGATAGCCTCGTTGGCTTTCTAGTCGTAATTTCTTTGGCTATTTGTTTCAGCCTTTCCGGTGCTAGTACTGCCTCGAAGGGTGGTATGTAGGTTCTGGGGCATCGTGGCATGTCTGTGGTCCGGATCTTGTCCTTTGTAGGAACCTCTAGCTCAGGAACATCTTCTATGAACATGTAGTCATCGAGACTTGGTAGTGAGTCCATTCTAATTTTCAAACTGCATGCAAAAAATAATAAAAAGTAATAAGAAAAATAATAAAAAATTTCAATATAAATGCAGAGGGTGCTTACAGAAAATCAAACGAAAAATAATAAAAAAATAATAATAAAAAAAAAAAAAAACAATAAAGTTAAAGAATCAACCAGTTGTGTTGATGTAGCGAGGTTACTTTTCCATGTGATTTGCTGCTCGTTGTATTTGACAGATTTGCCTTTTAGCGGATTTAATTTCAAGTAAAGTTGGTTTTAATTTGGTTTTGTGCTGCATTACGTGCCATTTTAATGGTCTAATGTTTCCTCTTTATTTTATGAGATGGCGTTACTGTTTGTGCTGCAAAGTGTGGGTAGTAGAATATTTTGAGAAAACGTGTTATTCTGCTTATAATTGGTTGCCTTTGTATTATTGTACTCGGTTGATGGTATTCTTGCTTTGTTATTTTGCAGGTGTTTCTGATATTTATAATGATTAGTGTAATTTCCTGCTGACTAGTCAGTTGATCGTACGTACAGCGTTTGTAGTAGGTGTGACAGTTGGGAATTAACAAGTGATTGTTGTCGCTGCTTTGATTTGTGGAGGATTTTATACTACTCCTGCTGGTTGAGATTTTGATATTTTTCTTCGATTGGTAGTTTAAACAATTTTGTTATTGGTCGCCAGTATTCTTGCTGCGCTGTTTTAACTGTCGCTACTCTGACTTTTTTGTCCGTTCCAAAATGAATTTTAATTATTCTGCCGAGTAACCATTTTGTGGGACACCAATGTGAACATCAATGTGAAATCTCAAAGTGGACACCCATGTGAAATCTCAATGCGCAAAATCAATGTGAAATCTCAAAGTGGACACCCATGTGAAATCTCAATGCGGAATCTCAAAGTCCAAATATAAACTGAGATCCAAAAATAAAATAAAATGTGGACTGACATCCAAGTCTAAAAAGGAGAAATACAACCCAACGTCCAAATCAGAGTCAGAGCTGAATGCAAAAACAAGGCCAAACATCAGAAGAGAGGCACTCGTAAAGGACTCGAAAACAGATGAAATAAGAGAGGATCTGAAAATGGAAAAAGGTGAAAATATCAATTAAAAACGGATGAAAATATCAATTGAAAAAGGGATAAAATACGAAAAGTGAAAAAATCAATTAAAAAAGAATGAAAATATCAATTGAAAAAAGGATAAAATGCAAAAAGTGAAAATATCAATTCAATGATAATACCAATTGAATGATGAAGGCTGTATCATGGTGAATGACTGAAGGTCAAAATCGAGGTCAAGGCCGTGTCATAGTGAATATGTAATAGTGAATGAAGAACTAAGAGTGAAAATATCAATTCAATGATTGAAGGCTGTATCATGGTGAATGAAGGACTAAGAGTGAAAGTATTAATTGAATGATTGAAGGCTGTATCATGGTGAAAGACTGAAGGTCATGTTGATGAGCCAAACCAAGACTTGAAACTTGTCACCCAAAGTATAACGAGTTGTGTAATGAAATAACAAATTAAAAACATTGTTAAGTCCCAATGTGGGCTTAGCATGCAAAAAAGGGGCAGGTGCCGGTTTTTGAAATGATAAGACAGAATGATCTTTCAAATATCAGAGTTCACTGGTTTATTCTCACAAAAATGTTTCTTAACAACTAGGCAGTTCAGTACTTAATTCTATGGTAATCCAAAATTAACTTAAGCTAATTTAACTCATTTACACTTATTACTACCTTAAAATAACGAGCCTCCACTGGCGAATTTCTATTGCTTAATCTGTAATAGAAAGGAGAGTATTATTAATCAAATCAATTAACAAGGGGTTGGATTTTAGTTTGAGCAGAGTGAGCGTCATATAACTGCTCTTTAAAATTGCTGGGATCAAAAACTCCCGATGTAGGGTGCTGAAAAAATATATATATATTAAATTGGTTAGTAAAAAGCGCTTCATGTACTTCCCTTGATTTAATTGGTTAAGCAAGACTTCAGTGGCTTCAATATACTGCCGATCTCTCTCGATGCTCCGTCAGAACTTGAGTGAATTGCTACTTCCAGTCGCTCGCTATTTATTGGCAGAAACACAATAGAAATTGTGTCTGCCGGTGGCGTTGCCAATGACGCCAACGTCATTGTGTGAACTTTCACGTATTTGGTCCGCAAATGGCGTCATCGTGTGAATTTTCATGCATTTGGTCCAAAAATGGCGTCATCATTGTTTTAATCGGGATATGTACTGACAGCTGCCATTTTGATTTTGTCAAAGTAGTTCATGGCAGATGTTTTGGTTGGAGTTGAAGGTAATTTATGATTTAAATATTTATTTATAAATAATAAATGATTTTGTATTTGTAGAACTGCGAGGTGAATTCCTGTGGCTGATGGTGGATGGATTCTACAAGCGTAAGTATGGTTTTATTAAAAAGTCTCAGATTATTTAGAATTATTTAAAATACTGAGACTTTTAATTATTTGTTGATTTAATGACTTATATTTCCTTTTTTTATTTTTAGCTGCTAGGAAAAATGTCTGAAGACTGACGCAGCATGGCAAGTAACTTTCGTTTGAGAGGAAAGTTTTTTTGTGTTAATTATAAAAGTCTCAGACCAAGAAATGATCTGAGACTTCATTTTTATTTGCATCTTTTAGTGATGCTTTTTATGTGTTTACTTTTAGCCCACAACGTTCGAGGCCATGTCTTCGCGGGATATTAAATTACCTTCGTGGTAGATTTTAGTATTAGTATGTGAGTATTTAGTATATATTTTTGTTTTTTCTATTTTAAGATAGTTCCGCGACGGAACATCCTCCCGCCTCCAGGAATGGAGCAACTAACATGTTTTGTTTTTATGTTAATAAATAAATATGACTTACTTATGACTTACTTGACTGTTTAAGTTGCAAGCGAACCCTTATTTGTCCGTTGCGCAATCTGAGAAACCGAAGTGTATCTCCGTCCTCGGTTAATATTCGATATCCCTTCCATGCTTAGAAAACCCTTAGCCATGGGATTGGTTGGGATTGGATTTGATCCCAGAGCCGAGGTTACACTATCAGATTGGGTGGAGGTCTCCTCGTAGGTCGTGCTGCTGACGAATCGGGACGTTGATGTACAGCCTTCTACACTGGATTATTGCTCAATGCTGGTTTTTGAGCTGACGCTTCGTGTGATGCTGCACAGGAAGCCGTCATAGCTGGCTTTCTAATTGATGTGTGATATGGCTTTGAGGCTGAAGTTCAAGCCGTCGGAGCCGGCCTTCTGACTGATGCGTCAAATGGTTTCGCGGCTGATGTTAAGGCCGTCGGAGCCGGCCTTCTGACTGATGCGTCGTATGGTTTGGCGGCTGATGTTGAAGGTGTCGGAGCCGGTCTTTGAATTGACGCATTGTGCGTCGTGGAAGAAGCCTTCAACGCTGGCTTTGTATTATTCTGCGATAAGCATTCAAAGCTGGCTTTGTATATTCGATTGCCTTTGTATGTTCTGGGTTTTTTGGCCCCTGTATTCTAGATGGCCTCGTTGGCTTTCTAGTCGTGATTTCTTTGGCTATTTGTTTTAGCCTTTCCGGTGCTAGTACTGCCTCGAAGGGTGGTATGTAGGTTCTGGGGCATCGTGGCATGTCTGTGGTCCGGAGCTTGTCCTTTGTAGGAACCTCTAGCTCAGGAACATCGTCTATAAACAAGTAGTCATCGAGACTTGGTAGTGAGTCCATTCTAATTTTCAACCTGCATACAAAAAATAATATAAAATAATAAGAAAAATAATAAAAAATTTCAATATAAATGCAGAGGGTGCTTACAGAAAATCAAACGAAAAATAATAAAAAAATAATAATAAAAAAGAAAAAAAAACAATAAAGTTAAAGAATCAACCAGTTGTCTTGATGTGGCGAGGTTACTTTTCCATGTGATTTGCTGCTCGTTGTATTTGACAGATTTGCCTTTTAGCGGATTTAATTCTAAGTAAAGTTGGTTTTAATTTGGTTTTGTTCTGCATTACGTGCCATTTTAATGATCTAATGTTTCCTCTTTATTTTATGAGATGGCGTTACTGTTTGTGCTGCAGAGTGTGGGTAGTAGAATATTTTGAGAAAACGTGTTATTCTGTTTACAATTGGTTGCCTTTGTATTATTGTACTCGGTTGCTTTGTTATTTGGCAGGTGTTTCTGATATTTATAATGATTAGTGTAATTTCCTGCTGACTAGTCAGTTGATCGAACGTACAGCGTTTGTAGTTGGTGTGACAGTTGGGAATTAACAAGTGATTGTTGTCGCTGCTTTGATTTGTGGAGGATTTTATACTACTCCTGCTGGTTGAGATTTTGTTATTTTTCTTCGATTGGTAGTTTAAACAATTTTGTTATTGGTCGCCAGTATTCTTGCTGCGCTGTTTTAACTGTCGCTACTCTAACTTTGTTGTCCGTTCCAAAATGAATTTTAATTATTCTGCCGAGTAACCATTTTGTGGGAGGACAATTTTTGTTGTGGATGTCATTAGGTTTTAGATTATTTTCAAGATTTCTCCACTTGGTGCGTGGTTGCAAGCTGTGTATATATTCCGCAGACCATTTTCTCCAAAATTGTTCTGTTAAATACTGTGCGTATTGCCATCGCTTGAGTAATGTATCATTCTGAGGTACAGATGGCTCTGGAATTACTTTACTGTTTCTGCCTGTTAAAAAGTGGCCTGGTGTCAAAACGTTGTAATCTTTCGGATCGTTTGACAGTGGAGTTAGCGGGCGTGAATTAATGCAAGCTTCAACCTGGCACATGACAGTCGAAAGTTACTCATACGTTAGTATAGCGTTTTGTATTGTCCGTTTTAAATGTGTTTTCAATGACTTTACCCCGGCTTCCCATAATCCACCAAAGTGTGGTGCGGCTGTTGGATTAAAGTGCCATGTAATTCCTTGCAACATAATGTCTATAGCGATATCGTGTGGAAGTTGGTTTAATATGTTTTTCAACTGACATGATAGTTCCTTGTTTGCACCGGTAAAGTTCGTACCGCAGTCAGAATATAGATGTCGGCATAAACCTCTTCGACCAGTGAATCGTTTGAGCGCGGCAAGGAATGCTGTCGTTGTGAGTTTGGTCACTACTTCAATATAGACTGCTTTTGTGGCCACGCATACGAATATACTGAAGTATGCCTTCATAGTTTTGGCATTTCGTATTTTTGAAGTTTTTATATCGATTGGGCCGGCGTAGTCTACTCCGGTATGTTCGAACATCATGGATGGTGTTGCTCTTGACGGCGGTAGATTTCCCATAATTTGATTTGTGGGTTTTGGCTTGGTTCGAAAGCATGGTATGCAGTGGTGGATTCGATGTCGGATAGTATTTCTGGCGTTTATTAGCCAATACTTGTTCCTTAGTGTATTGAGAACTAGTTGTGTGCCTCCATGGAAGTATATTGATGAATGTAATCGATAATTATTTTTGACACATGATGCTTGTTGGGTAAAATAATCGGATGTTTTTGGTTGTATCTTAACGTGGTGTTTTCGAGTCTGCCACCTACTCGAATCGTTTTGTTCTCATCTAAATATGGATTCAAGCTCAATATTCGGCTTTTGCTTGAGATTGTCCTTTTTTTCAGTAGGCATTCATATTCATCAGGGAATGCTTCATGTTGTATGATCCCTATGATTCTCTTTTCTGCTTGATTTAATTTATTAGATGTTAAATAGCCGGTTTTGCGTTTTATTGGTGGTGTTTGACAATTGGCATAAAATCTTTTTCAATATGCGATTATGCGAATTAGTTTAGTGAATGATGAATACTTTTCTAGCCATGCAACTTTGTCATCAGTGCAAATCAAAGCTTTGATCTTTCGTGATTCAAACTCTTGTTACTGACAGGTTGCTGTGGCCAGCTATTTTCATGTTGTTAAAGCCATGGTGGACCCTCCCACCAGAAGTTGTGATTGCGTAGTTCGGTGGGATATAATCCCCGAGTGGTGCAGTCCGCAGGATTGCCCTTTGATGGGACAAAATGCCAAAACCTAGGGTGGAGATTCTCGTGGATTTCGGCGACTCGATTCGCCACAAAGGTTTTCCATCGTGTTGCATGGCTGTGTATCTACGCCAATGTAATCTCTGAATCGCAACATGCAACTGCATATCGTTTTTTATTTGTTTCAGGAGACGGGATAGAATGACCGCTCCACATTTGGGCATTGATGTGAACTTCGTAGGGGCAACTCTTGTTTTTGATGTCAATAAATGTGTAATGATTGAGTTGTCATGGTTGACAATACGCAGAAATGCCACACTTGCGTAAGCCTTTGTAGATGCGTCACAGAATCCGTGTAGCTGAATATTTTTTTTTATTTTTGGTGAAAATTTTATCCATCTGGGTATTCTTATGGATTTGACATCTAGTAAATTCTCTCGATATCTGATCCATTCTTGGCCCATTATGGTTTGTAATGGTTCGTCCCAAGAGTACCCGGCTAGCCATAGTTTTTGTATACAGATTTTTGCGATTATGACGCATGGAGCTAACCATCCGAGCGGGTCGAACAAAGTTGCAGTTTCAGAGAGAATCTGTCGCTTGGTATATTTATCCTTTGACGTTGTTGGCTCAATGGCGAAGCTAAATTCATCTGTTGAAGGATTCCACTGCAGTCCGAGAGTTTTTATAGTGTTCTTCTCTGCTAAGTATAGTATTGTGCTAATTTCTTGATCCTTCTTTGGAATGTCCGTCAGCAGTTCTGGGCAGTACGCTGTCCATTTTCTAAGGTTAAATCCTCCTTTCCTGAGTGTACTAATGAGCTCTTGTTTTAGTGACAAGCCGGCACTGATGCTGTGAGCCCCAGTTAATAAATTGTCGACGTAGAAATTTCCCCGTAGATTCTGAGCTACCAGTGGAGAAAGGTGTTGCTCATCATTAGCTAGTTGTTGGAGTGTTCGAATAACCAGATATGGAGTTGCTGCTGTTCCGAATGTGACCGTGATTAAACGGAAATCTTTTATCGGCTCCTCGGGACTATTTCTCCATAGAATTCTTTGGAAGTCTTGATGATCTGGATGCATCATCCTGTACATTTGTTCGATGTCAGCTGTCAATGCATACTTGTACAGACGCCATTGGAAGATTAGGGCCTATAGTGTTTGCTGAATTCTTGGGCCGACTAACATTTGCTCATTTGTTGACTGGCCATTGGTGGAACGAGCTGATGCATTGAATACGACTCTCGTTTTGGTCGTAGAACTCTCTTTTGTGACTGCATGATGTGGTAAATAGTAATGTCGGATTGGCTTTGATCCGACTTTGCTTTGTTCTGTTTCAAGTTGACTTGATGGAATCTCAGTCATGTGTCCCAGCTGTTGGTACTCCTGCATAAATGCTTTATACTGAGTAGCCATTTCTGGTTGCTTTTCCAGAAGTTTCTCAAGTTGGAGAAATTGTTTTAACGCCATAAACCTCGTCTGACCAAGTTCTGATCCACTTTTTCCCCTGAAGGGTAGTTTTGCTTGGTATGGTCCATGGCTTAAACGTTGGTGTGTGTCTTTGTAGATTTTTTCATATAACTCTTCATCGAGGTGGGCTATTTTTCGTGGGATTTCTTCTAATTCCCAGAATCGTTTCAGTTGAAGATCTAATTTGTCATCTTCAGTTACTTGGACCGTGAATGTTTTGATGTGCTTAGTTTCGTCCCTGTGTTCTGTTTTGCCGATTAAAATCCAGCCCAGTTGAGTATATTGTGCTGTGGGTTCTCCTGGGGCACCTTTGATGATTCCGTTTGCGATAATGTCTGCGTAAATGTCAGCTCCTAATAAAACGTCAATTGGACCAGGTTGGTAGAACTTCGGATCCGCTAGGTGGAGATGCTGTAGATAGTGTAATCTCCTCAATGTGTCGGCTGGGACGAAATATGTTATTTTGTATAGTATGAGGGCGTTCATGTTTGTTTCAAACTGTGTGTGGAGTGATTTGAGTTTGAATGACGCCTGGGACTTTATGGAAGCTGTCTGAATTTTACTAGTCCAGTTACTTTAACATTTGCAGGTTGTTTTTGCATTTTTAATCGTTTTATTGCGCTTTCCGTAATAAACGAAACTTGAGAGCCCGAATCTATCAACGCACTCACTTGATGATTTTGTCCGTTTGGACCTTGAATATGGACTAGCGCTGTTGACAATAATGCTCGGTTGATATTTGAGAATAATGATGTAGTGTTTGGCTCATTGCTGCCACTAGGCTTCATGTCAGCTTTCCTCTGGTCATTATTTGTCACCACGTTTTTTGCTTCGAGAGACTGATTTACGTGCAGTAATGTGTTGTGCCGTTTGTGACACAGGAAGCAGATTTTTTGGCTGGGACAACTATTGATGTTGTGTCCTGATGCGAGACAATTTTTACAAAGCTTGAATTGTTCCACGAATTGTAATCTTGAAGCTGGCGTTAATTTTTTAAATGCCGCGCAATGAAAAAGCGTGTGATTTTGTTTGCACTCAGTGCAAGTATATGTTTTGCTCAAGAAGGCATGAGCACCCTTGTGTGCATGGTTAGATGACGGCATGTTATTTGAGTTCGTGGGTCTATAGCCGCTCCGTAACTCTTGGGTATGTGGAGACCTTGTTTGTCGTCCATGTTCTGCTGAGTTCAAGCCTTGACGTACTTGAATTGATTCTAGAGTACGGAAACGTGACTCTCGAAAAGCTGACAGATCAGCGTATGTCGCTAACTCGGACTTGCTACCTTGCTCTTGCTCCCATAGTTGATGAGTCTCTGGTGGGAGGCGTTGAACAAGGTTATAAATTAATATGGCATCCCAATGTTCTATAGGTGGTTCTAAATATTTCAGCTCGTGGAGGCTTTCTTCTGTCTGGTCTAGAAGCGAACGAATGGCGTGCGCTGTTTCGTTTTTAATGGGCATTTGTGTCAATAATGCCTTTAAGTGAGTGTTGACTAGGACTCGTTTGTTGTCATATCTCTTTTTTAATAATTCCCAAGCCTTGGTATAATTCGTTTCTGTCACTCCAAATTGACGTAACAATCGTTCTACTTAGCCTGTGACGCTGAGCTTCAAGTAATGAAGATTTTGCACATTGGATAAGATTGGGTCTGTGTGTGTTCCGTCGCGGAACAATTTTCAAAATTAAAACTAAAATACTAACTACTCACTCACTTTGTTCAGCAATAATTCCCGTGATGTATCCCACGAAGCAAAAGCTAAAAGAAAAACAAAAGCATCTATAAAAAGTAAATAAACAAATAGAAGTCTCAGATCATTCACGATCTGAGACTTCAATTAAAACGAAAACTTACACTACACTAAAACATTCCCACGACGTCTTAAACAATCCAACGGGATCCAAAATCTGAAACAAGGAATAAAATTATAAGTTCAATAAATAATTAACAATAAAAAGAATGTAAACACTTACCTCCAACCAAACATCTGCCATGAACCACTTTGACATTTCCAATACGGCAGCCCATAGCATAGCAAAGTATTCCGCTTAAAACTATGATGACGCCATTTTTGGACCAAATCCATGAAAATTCACACGATGCCGTCATTTGGGGACCAAATACGTAAAAATTCACACAAAGACGCGGGCGTCATTGGCAACGCCACCGGCAGACACAATTTCTATTGTGTTTCTGCCTATAAATAGCGAGCTACTGGAAGTAGAAAATCACTCTCGTTTTGACTAACCCACAAAGCAGATCGGCAGTACTGAAGCCACACTTAAGCTTTGATTAATACCAATTTAAGGGAAGTATTGCAACCTAAACTACCCCCCTTTCTAAAGAAATTAAATAATATTTTGAAAATATTAATATTTTCAGAATCCAATACTGGGAGTTCTTTGAGCCCAGCAACGATACGTCTGAGCAGTTCTGTGATGCTCATTCTATCAACATAACCTCACTTTTTAGTTTTTGATTTATAATCACCCCCTTTTTTTTATTCTGACAGATTAAGAATTAAATACGACAGGGGAAAGCGAGGTTACGTTAAAGAATTTTTGAATTTAATATAGAGCCGTGAGTTATTAGTTAAATATTAAATATTAGACTTAGTTGAAAGAAATCAGTGAATTATTTAAAATTAGTAAAATTGAATTAATTTGCACCTGAATTATAATCTTTGAAGTATATTGTTCAATAAAATAGTGAATTTTGTTATTTTGAAAAACGCCTGTCTTATCATTTCCAAAACCGGCACCTGCCCCCTTTTCGCATGCTAAGCCCACATTGGGACTTAAAATTGGTCCTTCGAGCTGGATAAGACAGGAATATCTCCAAAATGACAGAGATCGCTAGCTTGACATTATCACTAGTCGCGATGAACGATCAGATAAAAAAAGCCGCCATAAATCACACCAAAGCTAATAGTGATACAAACGCAGGCAAAAAATACTATGCGGCACTCATAGACTCTCTAGAAAAACTCTGGAAATCTTTCACAGATCTGCATATAGCAATCTGGACGACCAAAGATGGCGCGCAAAGCGCTACGCCAAGGGAAAATTATATGAGGAGACCAAGCTCATATATATAAATCTCCTCTCCACTCTATTAGAGGAATTAGAGGAGTCATACCCAGCAATACCTCTCACTACAAACAAAAATGAGCCCAGAGTTCAGTCAGTACGACCCTCAAAGCCTAAAACACGGCTTCCGCCAATTCATATAACAATATTCGACGGAAATTACAAATCATGGCGGAAATTCCATGATCTATTCAATTCATTAATTCGCACAGACCTGAACATATCCAAAGTTCAAAAGCTTGACTACCTGAAGCTCAGCGTCACTGGCGAAGCCGAACGCTTACTACGTCAGTTCGAAGTAACAGAAGGGAATTATAATAAGGCATGGGAATTATTAAAAAAGAGATATGACAACAAACGGGCTCAAGTCACCACACACTTAAAAACTTTACTAAACCAGACACCAATTAGAACAGAGTCTGCCCATGCCATTCGCTCTCTTTTAGACCAGACAGAAGAAACCCTACAAGAGCTCAAATACCTAGAATTGCCCATTTAGCACTGGGATGCAATACTAATTTACAACTTGGTTCAGCGCCTTCCATCAGAAACGCATCAGCTATGGGAACAAGACCAAGGCAACAAAACGGACATACCGACATATGCCGATCTGTCAACTTTCCAAGAGTCACGTCTCCGTACTCTAGAATCCCTTCAAGTACGTCAGAACTTGAAACCATTATATTATGGACGACAAGCAAGGTCTCCTAATCAGCAAGAAACTCGTCGTGGTTACAGACCCAGAAACCCAAATGACCATCCGTCATCAACAAAACATACACACAAAAACGCATATGCATTTATGAACAAATCTTATACATGCGTCAAGTGTAAACAGAATCACACGCTGTTCCACTGTTCAGCGTTCAAAAAATTAACTCCAGCATCAAGGCTGCAATTTGTGCAACAGTTTAAACTTTGCAAAAATTGTCTCGCCTCAGGACACAACATCAATAGTTGTCCCAGCCACAAAACCTGCTTCCTGTGTCACAAGCGGCACAACACATTACTACACGTAAATCAATCTCTTGAAACAAAAAACGAGATAACAAACATTGACCAGAGGCAAGCAGAAATGAAGCTTAACCAACCTAGTGGCCGTAATAAGCCAACCTCACTTTTCATAACGAATATCAACCGTGCATTATTATCAACAGCTCTGGTTCACACTGAGGGGCCGAACGGACAAAAACACCAAATGAGAGCACTGATAGATTCAGGCTCTCAAGTTTCATTCATAACAGAAGCGGCAAGTAGACGAATGAGACTCCCAAAAAACCCTGTCAAAATCAAGGTAACAGGGTTAAGCAAAACGCAAACAGCGTCCATAAAAGCACAAACGTCATGTAAACTAAGGTCATTTCATACAAGGTTCGAAACAAATACAGACGCTTTTATATTAAATTATATTAAATCAAATGACAGATTTTATACCAGCTGACACAACAGACAGCAGCAAATTGCCGTATCTGACGCATCTACTACTAGCAGATCCTAAATTTTACGCTCCCGGCTCAATTGACAAATTGCTAGGAGCTGACATATACGCCGACATAATTTACACCGGAATTATAAAGGGCGCTCCAGGAGAACCCACAGCACAGCACACTCAGTTAGGTTGGATCCTAATGGGTAAAACCAGAAAAGTTAACAGCATCAATATCATTAACGCGCTCACTGTGCAAGTGACAGACAATGATAAATTGAGTCAACAACTCAAAAAATTCTGGGAATTAGAGGAAATTCCACAAAGAATAATCCACCCTGATGATGAATTATATGAGGAAAAATACAAAGACTCACATCGACGTTTAAGCCATGGAGCTTACCTAGTTAATTTACCCTTCAAAAACGAAAACGGACCAGAACTAGGGCAGACCAGACCCATGGCAATAAAAAAGTTTTTTCAGCAAGAACAACGTTTGAACAAACATCCAGAAATGTATGCCGAATAAAAGACATGCATAAGAGAATATCAACAACTGGCACACATGAAAGAAATCCCGTCAAGTCAAATAAAAACTGAGCAGAGCATGGCCAGAACAAACCAAATTCAGCACTATTATTTACCTCACCACGCAGTCACCAAAGAAAACACCACCACAAAAATGCGAGTCGTGTTCAATGCATCAGCCAGGTCATCCAACGGTCAGTCATTAAACGAGCAAATGTTAGTAGGCCCAACAATACAACCCACATTGTGGGCCATAATTCTACAATGGCGTCTATATAAATACGTACTGACAGCCGACATCGAGAAAATGTACAGCATGATACACATGCATCAAAACCATCAAGAATACCAAAGGATTATATGGAGGAATACCCCAGACGAACCATTAAAAGATTTTCGTTCGACAACTGTCACATTTGGAACAGCAGCAGCTCCATGTCTGGCTATTCGAACACTTCATCAGCTGGCCAACGATGAAGAGCACAGTTTTCCACTCGCTGCCAAAAGTATAAGAACAGAATTCTACTTGGATGACCTACTGACTGGAGCACACAACATTAATACAGGCTTATCACTGCAAAGGGAACTCATCAGTACACTCAGCACAGGAGGATTTAACCTCAGGAAGTGGACAGTAAATAGTCCAGAATTATTAGCTAACATTCCGATAGCAGATCAAGAAGTCAAACCCATCCTAAATCTATCAGAAAAAAATACGATAAAAACTCCCGGCCTACAATGGAATCCTATGACAGATGAATTTAACTTCAGTATTAAGCCAATAGTAGCACAAGACAGCTACACCAAACGAAGCATTCTGTCAGAAACAGCTGCTTTGTTTGACCCACTAGGATGGCTAGCCCCATGCGTTATACTTGCGAAAATCCTCATTCAAAGGCTATGGCTAGGTGGATATACTTGGGACGAACCATTACCACCCATATTAATTCAAGGGTGGACCAAATATCAAAAGAGACTCCAAGATGTCAAATTCATAAAAATCCCTAGGTGGATAAAATATGCACCAAAAATAAAAAAAAATGCAGCTACATGGATTCTGTGACGCGTCAACAAAAGCCTACGCTAGCGTCGTCTTCATACGAATAATCGATGAAAATGACACGGTCACAACACAGCTGCTGACATCCAAAACGCGAGTCGCTCCCACAAAGACAACATGACTCCCCAAATTGGAATTGTGTGGAGCTGTCATTTTATGACGCCTTCTAAAACAGATCCAAAACGACATGAAACTGCAAGACATAACAACCATCGCATGGTGCGATTCTGAGATCACGTTGGCCTGGATACAAAGCCATCCGACGCGATGGAAAACATTCGTCGCTAATAGAGTGGCAGAATTCCAAGAGAACATCCAGCCACAACTATGGCGTTTCGTGCCATCAAAGGATAATCCCGCAGATTGCGCCACTCCAGGATTGTACCCCACCGAGCTCAGTAACTACGAGCTCTGGTGGAACGGCCCCTCTTGGCTTCAGCAACATGCTGACAGGTGGCCACAACAACACATAACTAACAAGTGTCTTGAACTTGAGTCGCGAAAAGTCAAGGCTCTGATTTGCACAGATAACCATATCGACTGGTTAAACAAGTAGTCATCATTTCCCAAAATCATACGCATCATTGCATATTGTAGAAGATTTTACTTCAATTGCCAGACAACCTCAACAAATCACAAGAATGGTTATCTAACATGTGAGGAACTTCGACAGGCAGAAGCAAAAATTATCACACTAATACAAAGGCAAACATTTACTGACGAATATGAAAGTCTAGTCAAACGGAAACCAATTCCAAGCAAAAGTCGATTATTAAGCTTAACCCCATTTTTGGACACCAATCAAATCATTCGAGTAGGTGGCAGACTTGAAAATGCCATCCTAACTTACGATCAAAAACATCCCATGATTCAACCCAACAATCATCACGTGTCCAAAATAATCATCGATTACATCCATTTGTACACGTTGCACGGAGGTTCTCAACTTGTGCTCAACACCCTAAGAAATAAGCATTGGCTAATAAATGCCAGAAACACTATCAGACAACGAATTTACCATTGCATAACATGTTTTCGAACTAAGCCAAAAACATCAAATCAATTAATGGGGAATTTACCCTCCCCAAGAACAACGCCATTTATGGCATTCGAACACACGGGAGTAGACTATGCTGGTCCAATCGACATCAAAACATCAAAAATACGAAATGCCAATATTACAAAGGCATATCTCAGTATATTTGTATGTATGGCCACCAAAGCCATACATATTGAGATTGTGACAGAGCTCACAACAACAGCATTTCTCGCAGCCCTCAAACGTTTTACCAGTAGAAGAGGACTATGCAGACACTTATACTCCGATTGTGGTACAAACTTCATTGGAGCTAGCAAAGAACTGTCATGCTAGTTGCAAAAACTGTCATGTCAGCTCCCACATGACATCTCCAATGACATCACATTGAGAGGAATCACTCAGCAGCTCCTCACTTCGGAGGGCTGTGGGAGGCCGGCGTGAAGTCAATAAAAACGCGTCTAAAGAGAACATTACAGAATACGACACTCACATACGAAGAACTATCTACGGTCATATGCCAGATAGAAGCATGTGTAAACTCTAACCATTGACACCACTCTCAAATGACCCTAATGACTACAACGTGCTGACACCCTGTCATTTCTTGACAGGTCGGAATATCAAAGCTATTCCAGAGCCATCTATATTAGAAAATTGCAATCTACTTAAACGATGGCAGTACGCACAAATTTTGACGGAACAGTTTTGGAAGAAATGGTCTATCGAATACATCCACAATATGCAACAATGCACAAAATGGAGAATTGCGAAAACCAATTTAAGGATCAATGACTTGGTTTTAATTAAAAACCAACATTGCCCACCGACGAAATGGTTACTAGGAAGAATCACAAAGATCCACACAGGGGCGGACAACCACGTTAGAGTCGCCACAGTAAAACTGCATCACAAGAATACTGTCGTCCGATCACAAAATTATTTATATTACCAATGGCAGAAGAACAAACAAACAGCAACGAAAGCCACGAGTAATTTACTACCTTGTTGCCCACACGTCACAACAGAAGAAATTACAGCGCCATCTATTCGAATCATGATAAAATAAAAATGCCGATAATACAGTGCACCAGCAAAAAACAAGCCAAAGTTCATCACTAACTCAATGCGCCAAAACTTGACAACCTCACACGAAACCAGAAGCAGCAAAACTACACTTTTTTATTTTTTGGTTTTTCATTTATTTTTTATTTGCAATTATCTATTTTCATTTTTATTTACTAACAAACCTGTAAGTTTTATCGCTTAAGTTTTATTTTTCATTTTTTTTCCTTTCTTTGCACAACTTACAATTTTGTTGCTTAGTATCATTTATTATTTTTTATTTTTTTTGTTGTCTTTATCATGATCCCCAGGAGAATGAATTGCCTACCCGACCTAGATGACTGCCTAGACATGGACGACGTTCCGGAGCTTGAAATTTCTTTGAAGGACAAGCTCAGTATAACAGACATGCCCAGGCGCCCGAAGACGTACTTATCGCCCTTCGAAGCCATACAGGCACGCCCAAAAATCAGAAATCTGGCTGATGAAATATCCACCAGAAAACCAACAAGGCCAGCTTGACCTCCTACAGGGGCACGCAAACAAATTATTCAAAAACCAACTTGAGGCTGGCACGACACCACATAACCACACGAACCGTAAAAGGTCAGCACTGACAGCCTTTACCACAACAACAACGGCAGCAGCGACAACGCTTCACGACACGCCACATGACATTCCACACAAAAGGCCAGCATTGATGGCACCATTAACAGCACCAGTGGAGGCATCACAAAAGGGGGCTGCCTTAATGCCTCAAAAGCAACACCCGACTCCAGCACCACCGAAGGCATTCATAAAGCCGCCAGCCAATTTTGTTGTCGACCCTCGGCTGTGGGAGCAAATCCAACACCAAAATATTCCATGGCTAAAAATTATGGCAGCTAGAAAGTACTACCGAATCCCAACGGAGGACGGAGATACACTTCGTTTTCTGAAACTAGCAACAGGACAAATCAGGGTTCGCTTACAAATAAAAAACAGTAAAGTAAGTTTGCACACAATTAATTTATTAATTTATTCTCTAACAAAAAGCCGACTTAAATTAATTCCTCCTTTTTCGAGAGGCGGGAGGATGTTCCGTCGCGGAACAATTTTCAAAATTAAAACTAAAATACTAACTACTCACTCACTTTGTTCAGCAATAATTCCCGCGATGTATCCCACGAAGCAAAAGCTAAAAGAAAAACAAAAGCATCTATAAAAAGTAAATAAACAAATAGAAGTCTCAGATCATTCACGATCTGAGACTTCAATTAAAGCGAAATCTTACACTACACTACAATGCTCCCACGACGTCTTAAACAATCCAAGGGGATCCAAAATCTGACACAAAGAATAAAATTATAAGTTCAATAAATAATTAACATTAAAAAGAATGTAAACATTTACCTCCAACCAAACATCTGCCATGAACCACTTTGACATTTCCAATATGGCAGCCCATAGCATAGCAAAGTATTCCGATTAAAACTATGATGACGCCATTTTTGGACCAAATCCACGAAAATTCACACGATGACGTAATTTGGGGACCAAATACGTAAAAATTCACAAAAAGACGCGGGCGTCATTGGCAACGCCACCGGCAGACACAAATTCTATTGTGTTTCTGCCTATAAATAGCGAGCTACTGGAAGTAGAAAATCACTCTCGTTTTGACTGAGCCACAAGGCTGATCGGCAGTACTGAAGCCACATTTAAGCTTTGAGTAACACCAATTTAAGGGAAGTATTGCTCCCTAAAATAACCCCCTTTCTAAAGAAATTAAATACTATTTTCAAAATATTAATATTTTCAGAATCCAATACTGGGAGTTCTTTGAACCCAGCAACGATACGTCTGAGCAGTTCTGTGATGCCCATTCTATCAACAAATCCTCACTTTTTATTTTTTGATTTATAATCACCCCCTTTTTTTTATTCTTACAGATTAAGGATTAAATACGACAGGGGAAAGCGAGGTTACGTTAAAGAATTTTTGAATTTAATATAGAGCCGTAAGTTATTAGTTAAATTTATTAGACTTAGTATTTTGAATTTATTAGACTTAGTATTTTAATTTATTAGACTTAGTTGAAAGAAATCAGTGAATTATTTAAAATTAGTAAAATTGAATTAATTTGTACCTGAATTATAATCTTTAAAGTATATTGTTCAATAGTGAATTTTGTTATTTTGAAAAACGTCTGTCTTATCATTTCCAAAACCGGCACCTGCCCCTTTTTCGCATGCTAAGCCCACATTGGGACTTAACAGTGTGTATAAGTGAGTTACAGAGATCATGGAATGGACGCCATGATTTGTAGCTACCGTTGAAAGTTGGTATGTGAATTGGTGGAAGCCGTGTTTCTGGCTTTGAGGGACGTACTGACTGAACTCTGGGCTCATTTGTGTTAGGAGGGAGTGCTGGGAATGACTCCTCTAATTCCTCTAATAGAGTAGAAAGGAGATTTATATATATGAGCGCGGTTTCCTCATATAATTCCCCTTTGGCGTAGTCGCTTTGAGCGCCATCTTTGGTCAACCAGATTGCTACATGCAGATCTGTGAACGATTTCCAGAGTTTTTGAAGTGATTCTATGCGTGCTACATAGTATTTCTTGCCTGTCTTTGTATCAATATTTGCTTTGGTGTGATTTATGGCGGCCTTTTTTAATTGATCGTTAAGAGCTATAAGTGACAATGTCAAACTAGCGATCTCTGTCATCTTGAAAATCTTCCTATCTTATCCGGCTCGAAGGACAAATGTTAAATCCCAATGTGGGCTTAGCATGCAAAAAAGGGGCAGGTGCCGGTTTTTGAAATGATAAGACAGAATGATCTTTCAAATATCAGAATTCACTGGTTTATTTTCACAAAATTTTTCTTAACAACTAGGCAGTTCAGTACTTAAATCTATGGTAATCCAAAATTCACTTAAACTACTTTAATTCATTTACACTTATTACTAACTGAAAATAACGAGCCTCCACTGGCGAATTTCTCTTCCTTAATCTGTAATAGAAAAGAGACTATTATTAATCAAATCAATTAACAAGGGGTTGGATTTTAGTTTGAGCAGATTGAGCGTCATATAACGGCTCTTTAAAATTGCTGGGATCAAAAACTCCCGATGTAGGGTGCTGAAAAAATATATATATATTAAATTGGTTAGTAAAAAGGGTTTCATGTACTTCCCTTGATTTAATTGGTTAAGCAAGACTTCAGTGGCTTCAATATACTGCCGATC
This sequence comes from Dioctria linearis, assembly GCA_963930735.1. Classification (NCBI taxonomy): domain Eukaryota; kingdom Metazoa; phylum Arthropoda; class Insecta; order Diptera; family Asilidae; genus Dioctria; species Dioctria linearis. Next base: position 144,087,748 of record OZ005740.1, on the reverse strand, counting down.
TGTCTCGATGCTCAGTCAGAACTTGAGTGAATTGCTACTTCCAGTAGCTCGCTATTTATAGGCAGAAACACAATAGAAATTGTGTCTGCCGGTGGCGTTGCCAATGATGCCCGCGTCTTTGTGTGAACTTTCACGTATTTTGTCCCCAAATGGCGTCATCTTGTGAATTTTCATGCATTTGGTCCAAAAATGGCGTCATCATAGTTTTAATCGGAATATGTACTGACAGCTGCCATTTTGATTTTGTCAAAGTAGTTCATGGCTGCTCTGTTGGTTGGAGTTGAAGGTAATTTATGATTTAAATATTTATTTATAAATAATAAATGGTTTTGTATTTGTAGAACTGCGAGGTGAATTCCTGTGGCTGATGGTGGATGGATTCTACGAGCGTAAGTATGGTTTTATTAAAAAGTCTCAGATTATTTAGAATTATTTAAAATACTGAGACTTTTAACTATTTGTTGATTCAATGACTTGCATTTCCTTTTTTTATCTTTTAGCTGCTAGGAAAAATGTTTGAAGACTGACGCAGCGTGGGAAGTAACTTTCGTTTGAGAGGGAAGTTTTTTTGTTTTAATTAAAAAAGTCTCAGACCAAGAAATGATCTGAGACTTTATTTTTATTTGCATCTTTTAGTGATGCTTTTTATTTGTTTACTTTTAGCCCACAACGTTCGAGGCCATTTCTTCGCGGGATATTAAATTCTATTTTAAGATTGTTCCGCGACGGAACAAACATTTTTTGGCTTTTGCTATATAGCGGAGAATCCAAACAAAGTGCCTTCTTCAGCAAATATAAGTTTAACCCGGTAAAAATCCTATAGGGTAATCTCTATCTTTATTTCTTCCTCCTTGGTATAAACAGGAGTTTTTTGCCTCATATAATTCACACCCAGGATTTGTTCTGAGTTTATATGAGAGGAGATCAATTTGATCTGTTTCAAGCGTCTGCAGCAGGCAGAAAACCAAGCTGCACCGATGAGTGTCAGGTTTTCTGCTTACACGAAACGCTTCTTCTTCCTTTTTATTTTTCTTCTTTTTCAGCCCACTGTGGGCGAATACAGGTTCGATTCGTTTCGAATGAATCTGCTATTTTTAATTTTTTAGAAAAAATTTAATAAAAAATTTGTTTTCTTATATTGTTCTCAATTTTTTCATTTTTTCATTTCTTTCCTTTGTTCTAATTTTTCATTTGTTTTTCAAGTCACTCAATTTCGCTATTTGGAACCTGTTGATGAGTCAAACTAAGACTTGAAACTTCTCACCCAAATTATATCGAGTTGTGTAATGAAATAAAAAATTAAAAACATTTTTTAGCTTTTGCCGGAGAATCCAAAAAAGTGCCTTCTTCAGCAAATATCTATCATTAAAAAAAGTCGATAGAGCGCTTTTATTTTAAGATGAATTCGATAATACGATTAAAAAGAATTTTATTAATTATTTCTAAATTCAACACTTTGGTTCATGGAACACTTTTGTTCTAAAATAGATTTGGTATTCTCTTTGAGAGAATCTTCAATAGAACACTTTTATATTAAGATGAATTCGATAATATGATTAAAGTAGGTTTTATTAATTATTTCAATAATAATTATTATATTAGTACACTTTGATTTTTGGATTCTAACTTAATTTGCCCCGATGACATTTTTTCAGCTACCACACTGTAACATTCTTAAGATTGGTTACTCGCTGTAACCTCCTCAACGTGTACAGCAAAATTATTTACACCAAGAATTATTACAAAAGAGTCGAAAATTTTATAAACCCACTTAATTTATTTTGCTGTTGTAAAATGTTTCTACATATGTATATATCATATACCATATGTTAAAATTATTTATAATTATTAGTTCCAGTCACTCGTGCTTTTACTTATATTAACATTAAATCACTTTTTTTCGCACTGCTGCTATTACTTGCTTTTGGTTTTTTCAAATGACTTTCTAAAAAACAACTCACTTACTCACTGCTAACTGACTTCTACTCAGCTCCAAGTTTATTTATCATAAAAAAATCATATTCTACAGAAATTAACAAATTGCTGCACATCGTCATCACCTCATTAATTCACTTTGCAATTAAAATGAATTAATCATCATGAATTAATCATCATTTTCCATATTTCACTTTGAACCACACTTCATCCATATGTTGTGACATTTGATCCGACTTACATTTTGCAAAGTTATTAATGCAGGTCAGATTTTTTATGTCACAACAAGTGAAATGGTGTTATATGGTTTTAAGATGTTGTGATGATGACTATGTGAAGCAATACCGTAACAATATCTCCCCCTCTTAAAAAAATGTGTGTTATTCTTTGAAGCGGAATAACACACTTCACAATCTAATCATAAAGAGGTAAGGAGATGTTAGTTTTATTTACTTATCTACAGTAATATAATTATGGGTTAAACCTCTTTTTTTTAAAAGTATTTGTAAAGAATGTATATTCTAAAAAGATTTTTATTAAGATTTATGAAAGTGCTCAATGTTCTTAATAATATTTCTGAATTCGTTAGTTAATACGTAGTGAAGAGTACCGATACATATAATTCCAATGCAATTTTCGCTAAAAGTAGTAATACTAATTAAATTTTTTCCACTCTCATTACGTTTCAATTATTTTTATTTTTTAAATAACTTACATACATATGTCGCGTGGAACAAATAACCTGAACGTGACGGTTACGTGGTGGAGTAGTTGTTATTTTCAGAGGGCAATGCTAGTGGGGGAGGAGGTTTGACTTATTGCAATTGAGTCGCTTGTGCATCAGTTTCCGTAATTGGGGTTGGTGACTCCACGTCCTTTAGTTCTATTTATGTCATAATGGATGGATTGGATTTTTTATCCAATGCCCCTTTCTCAGCTTGTTTTACTAGCTTTAGCCAAGAAGCTCAAGCTTAGCGAACTTAGTTGAATGGCTTGTGTTTTATTTCTTTCACGACCGACGTTGGGTCTCTAAATTGTGCATTTCTTGCTCTAATTGGTCTAGGGAGTAGGAATTCTCGTTTAGAATTTGGTTAGAGCTTTTCCCCCGTAGTAAGATAATGCGGTTGGAGCTACTCGAGTTACTCAATGTTTTCAGTAAGCTCTGAACGGTTTCGTTTAAATTCAAAGTTTGGGGTTGTATGTGTTCTGGTTGTGATAATTTTATGTCATGATGATCTTCATCTTCATAAATTATCACTTTGTCGTCAATTTGAAATTGACACGGTTCATTGATTATTAGTACTCCGTGATAGTTGAGGCTAGAACTATGAAGTCCGCTTTTGCATGACATCGTGATCTTTTGTTGGGAAGAGATAAAGAATAAACAGGCATTTTTTCGAGTTAATTTCACCAGAAGTTGTGGTGCATACGCTTGAGCCAAATACTCTCAATGATTCGACTCATTGAAGGGGTTAAATATGAAGTTTATTGGGCATTCCTTTACAGTTTGCCCCTTAAAAATTGCATTTAGTAAAGGGCCAACATACGTGTTTTGATGGGTATTAATTAATAACTTTTTTTATACTCTAAATTCTGTTTGTCGAAGTAATACAAATTCTTGTGCGGTTAGGTGACTAGCTAGACAGGAGTGTTCCTAATTCAGAAGTAGTGAGTGGTTGTTAGATGTCTTGATGGGGAGCAGATGTATTTGCTGTAGGTTGAAAACAGGGAGACTTAGAATTGGACATTTAATTCTGACTACAAGGTTGCCTTTTACGACCTGTAATTTAACTTCTAGGGTTTCAGATAATAGTGCGAAATCCTTTTTTCGCTAGGCTCTTTTGGGTTTGCCTTGTAATAGGCTTCTAGAAGAGTAGATGGAGATATTAGCAAGGGGTGGAATTGAATATTTTTTACAGTTGTTAATATTTCAAGTAATGTTTGTTGTCTTAACTCTATGTCGATAATATGCAAACTGATTGTTGTCATTACCTCTTGAATCCGTTGACGGGTACTTATCTCCTCTGTCACTTTTTCGAACAGATCGTTTACTGTTCTGACGATTTCACGTTGGTTCGACTCCAGCTTCTGTACAGACTTCTTTTGTTGTTCGTACGTTGATTTGATAAGGGTAATTTGATGATTTTCTAAATCTAACAGTGCCTTTGTGTCTGTTTCAAGGTTGGATATCCGGCTATAAACCACCTTTTCGTTATCGCTATACATTGTGCCAAATAGGAAATGAAAACCTTTTCCTATTTCATCGGCCAGTGATCTACTCTGACGGCGGGTTGTTGTAAGTTCCTTGATAACAGCGGCACGCTTTTTGATCGCTTCTATTAAGTTGTGGATTTGACTACTCTGTTCGGTGCAAACAGTTGTATTTTTATGCTTTTCGCACAGTTGGCTTACGAGGAATCCAGTATGCTCCACCAGCATGGTTTCCGCCTCAAGGTTACTTATATTGATTTGGGTAAATAGATTCCATGTGTCGTGGAAAAACAGAATCTCTCCTAAATCTTCAAACATAGTACCCGTATTTGCTAGAGGCTGGACTTCGAAAGGTTGAGTTGCTCCCAAAGAAATAGATATGCTGACGCAATAGAATCCTAGTAATATTCGTACCATGTCTGGGGAAATATATATACATATTTTGATTTAGACTTTATTCATAGAAAGGTTTTAATCTATTATTGTGGACTACGACTTTCCTGTTACCAACTTGGATTTTAGTATTCACTGAATTGAGAACTTCAATCACCTGATATGGTCCTAGCCATACCTGGGAGAGTTTGAGTTTTTTGGCTACGTTTTTCAGTAATACTTTATCTCCGACATGGAAAGTTATTGGCCGTGAATGCTTATCATAAAGTTCTTTAGAGCGATTTTTGCAATATAAAAGGTTTTTACGAGCAATGGCATATTTCTTCTGTAGTTCGTATTTCAGAAGATAATAATAACTTTGATGATTGTATACAGGTTCCGGTTCTCTTTTCAAATTGGAGGGAGCATCAGCCGTAAAGCCGAATAAACAGTCCATGGGGGTAAGTTTGCTACTATCGTGTACGCTATTGTTATATACAAACGCTGCAGTTCTTAAAAACTAATCCCAAGCATTTGGATTCCCATCTACAATGGTCCTAAGATACTCTACTTATGGACTGTGAGTTCTTTCTAAGGAGCCATTTGATTGAGGGTGGTACGCGGATGTCTGCAACTTATTTATTTTAAGTAGTTTACAGACCTTCTTGAATAGGTCGCTTAAGAAATTGGAGCCCTGATCGGTAACCAAATTTTTAGGTATGCGGTAGCGAGTAATTATTTCATCAAAGAATTTTCGGGGTACAGTCTCCGCCTCTGCATTTGGTATAGCATACCAATCAACAAACTTTGTTAGGTTGTCTTGGAATGTTAGGATGTATTTGTTTCCCGCATGCGTCTCTTCTAGAGGCCCCACGATGTCTAGGTAGATTTTCTCGAAGGGCATTCGAGCTGTGTCTGTTATGGTCATTGGCATACGTGTTTCTGGGCTAGCCTTCATTTCTGACACTTGGGACATCTCTTAACGTATTTTTTTATGTCCCTCATCATGTTTTTCCATCGAAATTTCTCTTTGATTCATTTGTACGTTTTCATAACACCCTGATGTCCACCAAAAACTGAATCGTGGTAGTCTTTTATTACCCCTCGAATTTCTGTGGGGTTCGTGATTATCTCGGGGGGGGGGGGGGGGCTGGTTGTTAAGATTTGATCTGAGAGAATAAGTCCCTATAGGATTTTCATCACTATGTTCAGCTTGTCTGCCATAAGAACTATTAGTTTGAGATTGTGAGTCAGAACTAACTGAAGACTCTGAAGGTATGCTTTTTTGGTTTGTCATTTCGCGTGAGTCACTCGTCACACGGGTATGCTGCCCCTGGAGCTGTATTTGATTCCTGTAAGTATGGCGGAGTATGGACTTGCGCTTGTACAAGTATTTTTGAAAAATTTTGTTCAACCTGCTCTGAGTTATAAGAACTTCTACTAAAAACATCCGTGTTTGTGTTGTGTTTCCCTGGCTTATACTCGATGGAATAGTCGAAGTCAGAAAGCTTGTGATGAAATCTAACTAATCTTGAAGTGGGGTCTTTGGTGCTGAAGACTCCTTTCAAGGGCTTGTGGTCTGTATATACTGTGAATTTACGCCCTAGTAAATAACAGCGAAAATTCCTTGTAGCCCAAACAATTGCTAGTAATTCTCTCTCAATTGTCGAATAATTCCTTCCTGCCTTATTTAGAGTCCGACTCGCATAAGCTATTGGGCGATCTTTACCTATTTCTCCCTGACACAGAACAGCGCCTAGAGCTTCTTGGCTAGCGTCCGTGGTTAAGTTAAAAGGCAGAGTAAAATCTGGATATATAAGAAGTGGCGGTGAAGTGAGATTTCTTTTAATCTCGTTAAAATCATTCTGGCAGTTTTCAGTACACGAAAATTTCACATCTTTTCGCAATAAATTAGTCATAGGACGAACAATCTTGGAGAAATTGGGTATAAATTTCCTGTAGTAGTTAGCTAAGCCGAGAAAAGATTGAACTTGTCTAACTGAACACGGAACGGGAAAGTTGTGAACGCATTCTGTTTTTGAGGGATCTGGGAGGGCTCCCTCACTGAAGCATTTGTGCCCCAGATATATGACTTCGCGCCTTAGGAACTGGCAATTCGCTGGCTGTAACTTTAAATTATTTTCTCGTAAACGATCAAAAACTTTTATCAATTTACTCTTATGATCTTCAAGGTTTTTCCCATAGATAACTACGTCATCTAGGTAAACGAAACATTCTAGACCTTGAAGACCTGTGAGAACATAACTAGTCAACCGTTGGAATGTTGCTGGTGCTCCTTTCAATCCGAAAGGCATGCGCCGAAATTCATAATGCCCATAAGCTGTACTAAAGGCTGTCTTGGGTCTATCTTTAGGATGAACCAGTAATTGATGATAGCCATTGACAAGATCCAAAGTAATGAAATACCGGGAATGACCTAGTTGGTCCAGGATATCTTCAATCCTGGGCAATGGAAAAGCGTCACCTATTGTTTTACCATTTAATTTCCTAAAATCGACCACAACCCTCCATCGTTTATCGCCATTTGGCCCTGCTTTCTTTGGAACCACTAGCAGCGGTGAGTTCCAAGGGCTTTTGCTAGGTTTAACTATTTCACTTTCTAGCATTTCATGGAGCTGTTGATTTATAACTTCTCTTTGCGTCTCGGAGGTCGATACATTTCTTGATTAACTGGAGGTTGGTCAGACACTATTGGAATAGTATGCGACATGGCATTGGTATAAGTGAGCTTGTCGCCAACCAGATGAAATATGTCATTCTATTGGTGGTAAATATTTAAGATAGAAGATTTTTCATCTTCAGAAAGAGTTTCATCTAATGTTAATTTTTGTTCTAGTCAGACTAGGCGTGATACTTGCATAGAGTCTGTTTGAAAGTTTGATTGAGTCTGCTTGAGTAAACTTGTGGAATTAATTAGTTTTGTAGGTGAAATCTCGTTTATCGGACAGCTAGTGTTAGTGAAGTTATGTTTCACTTTTGAAGTTAGACTAGAGCCGCAATCGCTACTTGGTTGCATGCTGTAGGTATTGTAATTACTATTGGGCTCCAGCGTAAGTGTGAGTTTTTTTAATGTAACACTATGGCTCTTAACGCTAAGCGCACCAATTAAGTTTCCTCTGTATTCGGAACTTAGCAAACTATTAGCTAGAAAAACTCCTGATTCCACCTCTTGAGACTGACAGAGCATTTCTTGCTCTAGTGTCAAATGTGCTTTAACTACTACGTGCGACCGCGCAGATATGTGTACGGGCTGTGGGAATTCAATAGCATACTGCGTGATATTGTCAGTGAGAGGGGTTTTCTTCAAATTTGGGTTTTTTTTCTTACTTTCTTGAAGCTCCTTTACTCGTTTGGTGGCACTGTCGTATACCTGAGTTTTGACATAGTGGGCGGCTTGAATAGTCTCCATGGTTTTCTTTTGGTTCCCTTTGTTCTTACCAGTGTCGCAACAATGTTTCTCATTAATTGCAGCCAAAAGCGGTATTGTGAACTCTGTCGAATTGATTTCCGTGCGAGGAAATCTGAGAATTCGATTAGGGCCCTCGATGTTACCATTTTTTGAAAGAAAGTCGTTTCCTAGCAACCTGTCGTGCGAGATCGGTGTGCTGGTTTTCACAACTTGAAAATTGAGTGGTATTGGGCTTTCAAAAGAAAATTTCCCGTGGCAGCTACCTAGTGTTTTACCTTCACCGAACGGAGTTTTCAGCACAGTAGTATCATTCAGATTAATTGAGTCGCTAGTATTTAAGGCGTTTTTTTTTATTAAGCTGACTTCAGCTCCAGTATCCACTACTAGCCGAACCGAATTATTTTTGCCTATATCTAAAGGTAAGTGAGCCAGTGATATATTTTCGGTGCTACTGGCAGGCGGCGGGGAGTACCCTAATAGTGGTTGAGAATGCGATTTTAAAGTCGAGCCGGGAAATTTTCGGTCGACTGGCGCGCGTTTCCCGAATATCTGGCCTCCCATCTTTGTTCCTGCATGCACTCAGATATGGAATGTCCTCGTCTTCCACAGAAATCGCATTTTAGTTGCACATGATAAACCCTCGGATTACCTCGGCTTGTGTCATGGGCACGATGCGTTTGTGAATTCTCGAGTGGATAATTATTCCTGTTTCTACAGTTTTTAGCATCATGTCCACCTATTTTGCATTTCACGCAATATCGGGTACTCTTACGATTTAGGCAGTCGTCATAAGTATGCCCCTTAAAATTACAATATGAACATGAAACTCTAGATAATGCGGATTTGAGCTGCTCCTTATGGCTTCGTTGTAGCTTGTTTGAATGGTTTTTTGGTGAGAATTGGTCAGTTAATGAGGCAGCAATAGGTGCACTTTTATCAGTGGGGTGAGGTTGATAGCTAGAAATTTCATGATTATTAGACGGAAATGGTACGTCGAAATAAGTGATGTACGTTCCGGAATTGGGTGAAATATTTGGGGTGTATGCAGTGCACTTGCTGCTTGATGGGTTATCTGACCAGCTACTGGGATGCCATTAGATGGAGTTTGCATAAACGAATTCGAGAAATCCTCAGTGCGTTGCACTGAATGGATATTTCCTTGCATACCCATATATGCACTTGGGAAGTTATATAGATATGGGTGTCCTTGCTGCATGTGGGGATTTCCGTGAAGTAGTCTTTCCATGTTCAGACATTTTTCTATTAGACTGGTTAAGGTTGCTTCACTTAATGACAGAAGATGTGTACGGAGAAGTGGATTCGTTACACCGCATTTTAGGGAATTTATAGCAAAATCTTGTAGTTGCGTAGTCACAGCTTGGAGACCTGTCACACCATACTTGTATTCTGCAGCTTCCTTGCATTGCGTTTGAAGCTGTTTGATACGGTTTGCGAAAGATGTGAGCGATTCCTTGGGGTACTGTTTACATGTAATCAGCTTATTTATTAACTCCTGGTATGTTTCCCGTGGTAAATAGGACTGATTAAGTAATTGCTCCATTTCTTCAAACTTTGAAAAAGTGCTGGAGGAAACAAGCATGTACGCATTCCCTCGCAATCTTGTTTGGAGAATGTGTAGAAATGCAGATTTTTCTTCATCTTCTAGGCATTGTTGAACTTGTCTACAACATCCAACGAAACTCTGCAGCTCAGTTACAAGTTGAGGACTAGCCTCACCTGAGAATGCGGGCACCATTTGGACAGTTAATTTAACTACCTTTCCATAATTTAGTGGCATTTTTCCGTTGTATTCCAGAGAGCCTTTATTACAATTTGTAATGACAATATTTTCTGAAACTGACTTAGTGCGGGTCTTTGCGGATACCAAAGTTGGTAAACTACTAGTTTTTGTAAGAAATCTAACCAAGCTAAGTCGTTGGAAACATTTACCCGCACGTTGTTCGCGATACCAATTTGTGGATGGTCTGCTACAATCACTTAGGACTTACGTTTCTAATGTATTGAGTTATAAATAACCAAATTATTTCACCACCAATTCATTCTTTCTCTTTTTACAAAATCTCACAAAAAAATGTTTCCTACTTAATTATAATATTTATTTAATTATGTAATATATATGATGTATATAGTTGTATATAATTGTATAGTATAATTTAATATTCAATAACTTACTTTGCAGATTTATTTATTTTATTAATTCACCTGGGATGTTTCCAGACTGCCAAAATCAGGTATCCCTTATGTCGTCCGGGAGGGAGGGTTATTGAAATGTTGATTATTGGGATCTGCTAGCCGTCTTCCTTCATCAATTTGGGCAGGGATGAGGCCCTCTATCCTTATTACCCCTTCCTTTTTTTATTCGTGGAGAATCGAGGGTTTTCAAGCTCTTATGTTTATATATGTTTATATATAGGCAAAAACCGTGCTTCCCCGATCCTACCGGATGCGCCAATGTAACGTTCTTAAGATTGGTTACTCGCTGTAATCTCCTCAACGTGTACAGCAAAATTATTTACACCAAGAATTATTACAAAACAGTCGAAAATTTTGTAAAACCACTTTATTTATTTTGTTGTTGTTAAATGTTACTACATAGGTATATATCATATACCATATGTTTAAATTATTTACTATTATTAGTTCCACTCACACGTGCTTTTACTTATATTAACATTAAATCACTTTTTTCGCACTGCTGTTATTACTTGCTTTTGGTTTTTTCAACTGACTTTCTAAAAAACAACTCACTTACTCACTGCTAACTGACTTCTACTCAGCTCCAAGTTTATTACATATATCTCATAAAAAATTCTTATTCTACAAAAATAAACAATTTGCTGCTCATCGTCATCACCTCATTAATTCACTTTGCAATTAAACAAAAAATGAATTAATCATCATTTTCTATATTTCACTTTGAACCACTTCTGGTATCGATATGTTGTGACATTTGATCCGACTTTCATTTTGCAAAGTTATTAATGCAGGTCAGATTTTTTATGTCACAACAAGTGAAATGGTGCTACATGGTTTTATGATGTTGTGATGATGACTATGTGAAGCAATACCGTAACAACACATACCTCCCGCTACCAACGCCGTTTCTTCGTTATTCCGCTGATTCAGTGGTTTCGCGATAAGAATGCTCAGAGGAAAATGTTTGCGCGCCGATTTAATAATTACACAAAAATTTTTCAGGGGAAGTATCCTCTAGCAAGAAATATTGTATTTCTTATCGCTGGCGGGCAATAATGCCCACCGTCAGCAGTTCTGTATTTTGTGGGAAACAAAGTGTACAAATTGTATGACAGGAAATGCAAAATTATTTGTTTTTACAGGGCGTCTATATCTGCTCGTAAATGCTTATGGCTGTAATGGATACAGGTAGGTCGGGCGTTGTGAGTACAAAGTCATAACAAATGCTGACAACTGGAACAATATTCCGTGTAGAGTTGAGTCCAAATTAAATTTCGAATCCCCTATATTGCGTGAGTATTTCATGAATTAGTAGGGTAATTCTTTAATATGTTCATATATTATCGAAACATACGTGAGGAATTATAGTTCCGCTGCCGATGTTACAAAAAAATTTCGATTATTCTTCACTGTAGGACTTGCACTCGCGTGATTCACTTGAACAGCAAGACAGATGTCGACATTCTTCTACTTGTTTTTCTTTTCCGGGTGCGTTCAACTCGTATGGCTCTCAATCCATATAGGACACAGTCCGCACACACCTCATGCTGCTACGGCTACGCGACCTGTAGCTCAGTGTAGCATATTGCTACATGCAATACGCTACGACCATAGCAGCACTTTCATACCTGACAATAGCGTTAGTCATCTCAATTCTCTGTATTTACCTGTATATTAAATCCAAAACAAAAGCACGTAAATCAAAATAAATAATCTCTGAACAAGTACCAGAATATGTGCCTACCCCTGCTCCGAGAGAATCAAAGTTTAAAATTACTCCCGTTCCTAAGAGAACATCTGCAGAGGTTTTCTCCAACTAATACTGCAATCGACCTGAAATATAATTACTGTATTAGTATGCATTGAACTCATGCAGAATATCGACATAAAATCAATACAGAGAGATGCCAAAAAAAATATATAAACACCTGCAAACTCTAACAGAAACAAAACATAACGAAAAAAATGGACAACAGTAACCTTATCGCTTCCTCGATTTTTACTTCTTTAATATAACCCTCCTCTAAAAAAAAACAAAAAAAGAGAAAGGAGAGGATGACCAGAATTCTATTAAAGAAAGAAATAAGAGAATTGATAAATTATATAATAATGTAAATAAGAAAGCGTATATACAAAAATAAGTAAAAATAAGTATAACGTTTCCTAAACAAATTAACTTTTATATAGCTTTATATATAATATAACAAATAAAATAAAATAAATATATATAGAATGATAACGAAAAACATAAAATACATATCCAATTGAATATATTTACAAAACACGCAAAATCACTCTCGAGGTGCTGTACATGGTAACAACTTTTGCCATGGTACGAACGTAAACAAACAGACACAGTCTCCTTTTTCTAATTGCCATCATCCTAATAATCCAGAGCCCCGTTGAAAAAACAAATTAATAAATAATATAAAAAAAGCATTCAGAAATTTTTACATCCCACATCCTATTAATGTACATGTATGTAAAGAAAAATAAATAAAACCTGATAATAGATAGAAAAAATTTTGTTAAAAATTTATAAATAAATAATTAAAATAAACGTAGTTATTATAAAAAATTATAAAAAAAAGATAATAATATTCATTTACATTCAATTCGAATTTATTAATTACATATCAATAATAATACGAACTTATAAATTATAGTTACTAAAATCAATTTTGTAAAAAACAAAAAAACAAGAAAAACAGCATTGTATTGTATGCTTTACCTATACCAAGTTTATTATAATTATGCATGTAAACAGGTATACGGTTTAATTACCTATAAAATAATTATTTAACATTGCGTTCAAAGTCCACTTCCAGAGAAAGAAAGTTTTCTTCCAGAAGAGAATAAAACTTTCTTTTCCACAGCAGGGAGGAATGTTGTGACCCATGTACCCAATGCCCCGTATCACAACCTATGGTAAATACATCAATGTATTGTCCTATACAATATATTGATGTATCACATAAGTGACCCTGAAAGTAAAAAACATTTTCAATTGAATTTCAAATGCATTTCCGTACTGCAACAAAATGTAATTTGGCATAAATTGCATTTTGTTATCAGACACAAATTCCACACACACGATATGCATATTAACCTACATACAGTGTCTTCTTACCTTTTTTCCATTGCATTGATATATTTGGCTTTATTTTGTTTTTTTTTTTTTTGAAAACAGGGGGAACAGGAGATACCCAACCCAAGCAGGGAGGCCACAGCGGCCCATTCTGCTATGTTACGGTATTGCTTCACATAGTCATCATCACAACATCATAAAACCATGTAACACCATTTCACTTGTTGTGACATAAAAAATCTGACCTGCACTAATAACTTTGCAAAATGTAAGTCGGATCAAATGTCACAACATATCGATACCAGAAGTGGTTCAAAGTGAAATATGGAAAATGATGATTAATTCATTTTTTGTTTAATTGCAAAGTGAATTAATGAGGTGATGACGATGTGCAGCAATTTGTTTATTTCTGTAGAATAAGAATTTTTTATAATATGTATGTAATAAACTTGGAGCTGAGTTAAAGTCAGTTAGCAGTTAGTGAGTGAGTCGACTGAGTTGGAGCTAGTGAAAAATAAAGGTTGAAGTAAAACAAGCTTTCGAGAAATACATATATTTAAAGAAGAACAAAAGAAAAATAAGTGACCGAGAATTATATACACATATATTTAAAGGAGAATTATATATACATAAATTAAAAGTATAATAAATGAGTAAAGTGTTTGTAGTTAAAATACTTATTTTTTGTGTGTGATTTATGGTGGTACAGTTGGACGAATCGTGAGAGCGTTACATTGGCGCAGCCGGTAGGATCGGGGAAGCCAGTTTTTGCCTATATACTGTTATGTGACTACTTTTTAGTGAGAGCTCGAAGACGTTTAGTCCGTCTGCCAGCAATAACTGACAGCTCACCCCGTGACAGTTTAGCAGGCCGGCACGCTAGCACCTCGGCTAAGTGGCGGAGAGTGAGGGGTGAGTCCACCAAAAAAAAACCTGCCTGTCACTTCGTCATAACAAAAAATTTCGTGCCTTGACAGAACGGGGATCTACTAAAAAAACAAACCCGCACGCCACACACACGGGTCCGGAAGGGACTGAGCACATCACTTACCTAGTGAGTATCCCAGGATCAGTTGGCGGGATCCTTTTGCCGTCCCCGGCCGCCCATGACAGTAGTTGTGTGATGTCCCTATTATTACCTGTTGGAGAGAGGAAAGAGACCCAAGGAGAGGAGAGAAAAGAGAGACTCGCTACGATTATTCCATAGTACGCATTTTATTCGAAGTTCGACGGAATACAAACATTTTTGTGTTTAATCTTATAATCACCCCCGTAGATAATATGCTGGTTTCGGTGTTGAGTGTTAGTTCCTAGTAGGGTCCCAATGATGATCTGTTCCTGGTTTAGACGTTATGTACTGCTTGAGCTTTTAGATTTGCTGCCATTGGCATCATCAGCGCCAATTGACCTCCTTCAATCGTTCATATCGGTGGCGTCCACAATCGTCCAAATCGACGTAAGATTCGGATAACGTTAGACCTGGGCACCAGTTAAATGCTATGTACGTTCTCTACTAATGCCGCCCTTCGTTACTACCTCTATTCGATGCGTGGCCCGGAGACGGGAACCTTATCACGAGCGAGGGTTATATATCCAGGCGTGGGTTATGGAGAGTTGTATAGCCTGATTTGCTTCAGGGTATGATCTTATGCCTTTGGGAAGCCTCTTATCTTGCAGTTCGAATTGATTCTGAGCTTAGTCTTGCGGACTTGACCTTGGTAATTAGCCGGGATTTTGGCCTATATACGCTATGGGGCGCGTTCGTCCAGAGTTCCAGGATTAGACAGTTTTATGCCTCGGGCGAGACGTCGATAGCACTGCTTTTCTACTGTCCAAATGGGAAACGTTTATGAACAATAATATGATTTTCTATGTCTCGGGAGGGGCCCTTGCGATATCGCCTTGCAGCACAATTAAAAGCCAACTATGGCCAGTACTAGGTGATTGTACATTACCGAAAGCTTTTGAAGATGTATATATGCGAGTCAAAAAAACTTCTTGTGGTCAGTAATGATTGATTCTACGTTACAAAAAAAAATTTACAATGCATATATGGATGTCTAGTACCAACTCTGGATGTCGAATAATAGTTGATTTAAACTACAAACAATTGAAAATGTACATAAGCAAGTCAAAAACAAACTCTTGTAGCCAGTAATGATTGATTCTACGTTACAAAAAATTTACAATGTATATACGGATGTCAAGTACAAACTCTGGCTGTCGAATAATAGTTGATTTAAACTACAAACAATTGAAAATGTACATAAGCAAGTCAAAAACAAACTCTTGTAGCCAGTAATGATTGATTCTACGTTACAAAAAAAATTTACAATGTATATACGGATGTCTAGTACAAACTCTGGCTGTCGAATAATAGTTGATTTAAACTACAAACAATTGAAAATGTACATAAGCAAGTCAAAAACAAACTCTTGTAGCCAGTAATGATTGATTCTACGTTACAAAAAATTGAAAATGCATCTACGGATATCTAATACAAACTCTGGCTGTCGAATAGGTCTCTCGCCTCCCGTAAAGATCTCACTGTGACTATTGCGTGAGGCACTAGGGACCATAAGGGGTCATGAGTCTTTGGTCACTGGGTGATCCGAGCAGGAAATCTGAAGCTCACCTGTTTGGTATGTCTAAGAATTCCCTTAAGGGTATCGATGAGAAAGAAAAATCGGGCCTGAATAATTTATAAAAATTGTGTGCCCTCTACGTCTACTAAAGCTAGTCGCCAGGCGCCTAACCGGATCAACAGCTTAATTCCCCAAGTACTTCGTTAAAGCAGTGCGACGGGTTAAATAAAAAAAACGCGAATCTCAATTTTACTCAACTAATACCACCGTGTACAGCTCTGCGATGGCTGGCTTCAATGATTTTCAAAATTTCGTATATTCTATGGTACTTACTCTTGTTAGTATGTGCCGTACTTAGATGGACAATTAGCACGGTTCCGAACGTGTATATTTGACAGCAGGTTATGTGCTACCTGCGTGATTTGATCTCAACCCTAATTGCTTTTAATAACTTTATTTCATAACTTTCAATATAATAGAATTCTAGGTCTATATACTTATGCCGATAAAATGCACCATTCAAATTTATTTCTGTAACTTGCAGGTTAGGTGCAGCCTACCTGAATTGATCTCAGTACTGATTGATATTCTAAATAACTCTATGTCAAAACTTTCAATATAATAAACTCTAGGCTTGCGTACTTACGTTGATAAGATCCAACATTCAAATGTATTTCTGTAAATTGCAGGTTATGTACCGCCCGCCTGAAGGGATATCAGTACTGATTAATATTTTAAATAAATTTATTTCGAAACTTGCAGTATAATAACTCTAGGCTATGTACTTATGTTGTTAAAATACGACATTCAACTTTATTTCTGTAAATTGCAGGTTGTGTGCAGCCTGCCTGATGTGATATCAATATTGATTGATATATTAACGAAATTTATTTTATAATTTCAAAAGTAACTCTAGGCCTGGGTAATTATATTAAAATCCAATATTTAAATTTATTTCTATAAATTGCAGGTTATGTGCAGCCTGCCTGATGTGATATCACTATTGATTGATATTTTAACGAAATTTATTTTATAATTTCAAAAGTAACTCTAGGCCTGGATAATTATATTAAAATCCAATATTTAAATTTATTTCTATAAATTGCAGGTTATGTGCAGCCTGCCTGAAGTGCTATCAATATTGATTCGTAAATTAAATACCTTTATTTTATACTTTCACTATAATGACTTTGTGCTTCTGAAAGGTTAAACTACTTAGCTTTTATCGTCCCGGTGTATTAATCGATTTCCCTCGATGTATTTTTAGTGTCCGATCCCCTTTTCTTGTTGGATTATTCTTCGATTCTCCAACCCTTTCTTCATGTTTTTCACCGCCTCAGTCGTCAACTCTTCTCTTTTTTTCAGCTCTCGTCCTCCTTGTCTCCTCGTTCACAACCTGTCACTTAATCCCTGTATCATCGCCCGCTGTCTTCCATTTCCTCCTATTTCGATCCCCGATTCGCACCGTTCCCTTGATGGTTTTGACTGTCAGATGTCGGGATTGTCGGATCGGGGAGTTCTACATGTTTACTCATTACAGTCAGGGCCACATGCGACCATAACAGGGCAGGGTCGTGATCCCCTCCGGGTGTCAAAGACGCTGAAGAATGGTCTTTTACTTCGACTGAGCTAGCTGGTCTTTATTTTGAGCCTCATGCTCGCGGGCGCCCAATATGTGGCTCGACCCACGACCCCTGAATGCGTTTTCCTAGCCGTAAGGACAGGCGGATGAGATTGATTGTCTAAGCCAGTTCACTTTGTTCGAGGTGTGACAGATCGGAGACACATTCCCGAAGTCATATCAGTCCCTGATCAAGGGTCGGCATACTTCTCCGCATGGGAAACCAGAGGTGCACCAGCAAGCTAGTAACCCAAAAATCCAGCCGCCCAGTGCCCCTCTGCCTTCCTCTATCGAGACGGACCGAGGAATCTCCGCGGTCAGTAACCCGACCTACTGATCGCCAAGCTCCCCCGGCACTAGCATCTTACTTGGATCTCAGGCCACCGCTCAATCAAGGGTGTGTCTCCCAGGCTTCGTAGAGGTAGGGACGTACTAGATTTTGTTTAAATTTTTGGGGACATCGTGCAAATGGGATTCCTTCGGCGACATATCCGCCGTAGGGTATCATGTGGGAGGGGTTCTGACGCTTTGTCAGACTAGGGCGCGTGAAAAAGTGAGACTATAACAAGAGGCTTACCGGCCGCTAGGCTGTGTGGGCCTCAAGCGGCACATGGGTATCCTGTAGTTTACCAGTTAGGCTGGCTGGATGCCTTCTTGGGGCTACCAGGGTCCTTGCTCCTATATATATTGTTACTCGTCCAATGCAATTTAAAGAACTGGTGAAGGAAGACAGACAAATAAAATCCTCATAAGGAGGCTAATCCAGAAGGGATTAGAAGGAATTTATCTACTCCTAAAGGGAATAGATATAATGGCTTGTTTGACTTATAACAGGTATATCATCCACCATTGACAATGCACTAGGAGGGTTTCGCGATAACCTATAGTTTACAAGTGAAGCTTGCCGGATGCCTTTTTAGGGCTACCGAGTTTAAACGCTAAGCATCATGTATACTTAGGTTCGATCGCTATCTGGTCATGGCCTGATGTCCTTAGGGTGGAAAACGCCGATGAATTTTCCTTGGAGATCTTCAAGTTCATATAGTGAATTCCCTCTTCGAGATCTTACTCGGCATTTAAGGAACTTCCGACTTAATTTAGAACTGACCTGGTTTTGGAAACTACTCTGAATGAAGTTACGCCGATATACTTCCTGACCCACTCTGAATTCTACCGGTTTCGAGCGCAGATTATAGACTTTTGTGCCCTGCTCGAACGCGTAGCTCAAGTTTTCACGAATTAACTGCACTTTGTCGGCCTCGTTTACTGTCATTGGTTCGCTCAAGGTGCCTAGATTTCTCAGAAGTTTATAAGAACTTGCGTGTTCCACCATTTGGAAAGCAAACAGTACTTTAAATGGGGAGAACCCGGTCGCCTGATGTACTGCGCTCCGCAAGGAACTGGCGATTTGGCTTAGCTTCTCATCCCACCTATTGTGTTCGGTTGTAAGCCACGCTCGGATTCCCGATAGTATGGATCTATTTACTCACTCGGACGCGTTTGCTTGCGGCGAGTAGACGGCGGTTCGTATGTGTTGCACGCCGTACCTCTCCAGTAACTTAGCAAAGTGAACGGAGCGGAATTGGGACCCATTGTCCGTGACGATTGCTTCCGGAACTCCGAACATGTGAAATAATTCGGTTTCCACGAACTGGCCAACCTGTTTGCGGATGTCTTTTTGAGAGGTCTCAATAAAGGGTATTTTGAAAAGTGGTCAAGGGCGATAATCATGCAAGTGTTTCCCGAAGTAGATCTGGGATAAGGACCTAGTAAGTCAATATATATTGGTTGCCAGGGTCGTTCCGTCTGAGTTTGGGTTCCCATGGGTGGTCTTAAGATGGTGTTCGGAGCCTTTATTTCCTTACATACGTCGCATGAGCCAATGTAATTACGGACGTCGACTGTCATCTTTGGCCAGTATAAGTGTCGTCGTATGCGTTCCAGAGTCTTCCCTATGCCTCCATGAAATGATAAGGGCCGATCATGTGCCCTTGAGATGACGCTGGTGACAAGCCCTCGTGGAATCCAAAGCTTCCAGGCATCTTCCTCCTGGACTGGATCCCCTGTCCTTGAAACGGTTCGGATGTAAACGAAGCCCCCTCTGACGCATAGATCTTTTAGCTTAGTAGAAGCCAATTTAACTCGCTGTGTCAACTCTTCATACTCCAATGAGTTGAAGTGTGGAGAGCTCAGATCGACCTCTGGGCCAGTGTCTTCCATTGGTGCTAGGCTGTCACAGTATATGCATGACAATGCATCAGGCACTACGTTCAGGCTTCCCTTCTGATGTTCAATTGTGAAGTCGAAGCCCTGAAGGTTCAGACTCCACCGGGCGAGTCTACCGCTGAGGTCCTTTTGGTACATCAGCCATTTCAAGCTAGCATGATCCGTCACTATCTTGAACGGCATCAGTTCGATAAACGGTCGGAACTTCTGGACACTTAATACTGCAGCCAAACATTCTTGCTCAGTGACAGTGTAATTACGTTGCGCGGAGTTCAGCTTCGTCATCCAGTTGCATCAGTACTCCACCAATTCCGTGTTGGCTGGCGTCACATTGAATGACGAACGGCCTGGTGAAGTCCGGACTCACTAGTAACGGAGCTGATGTTAGCTTTTGCTTTAACTGTTCAAGAGACGTTTGCGCTTCCGTGGTCCATTTAAACTGACTAGGGTTTTTCAAAGTGTCAGTTATTGAAGCAGTCAAGTCAGCATAGTTTGGTATGAAACGACTATACTACCCTGCCATACCCAGTAGGCGTCGGACCTGACGGACAGTTTTAGGAGTAGGGTATTCAACTATTGCCGCTACCTTCTCAGGGTCGGTTTTTATACCATTCTCTCCGACTATGAAACCCAAATACTTAGTCTCTTTTATGCAGAACTTGCTCTTCTCGACGCTAATAGTGAGACCGGCCTTCCTCAAGCAATCCGCCACTCGAGCCAGTAAAGCCAGGTGCGAATCAAAGTCTTGAGACAGAACTAGTAGGTCATCCAGGTATACCAGGACTTTGTCACGAAGATCTAACGGGATGACTTTATCCATGAGTCGGCACATGGTTTGAGGAGCGTTGCATAGTCCGAACGGCATCACCGTGAAGTAATAGAGGGAGTGACCAGGCACTGTAAAAGCGGTCTTCTCTCGGGACTCCTGATCTAGCGGGATCTGCCAGAATGCGTCTTTCAGGTGCAGACTCGAAATGTATTTTGCCGGAGGAAGTCGAGCCAGAATTCCGTCTATCTGTGGTAACGGATAGGCGTCCTTCTTGGTGACTGTGTTTACCTTCCTGGCGTCAAAACAAAGTCGGACCTTTCGTGGCTTCCTTACTAGAACGACTGGAGAGCTCCATGGACTCTGGCTCTCCTCTGTCACCCCCAGTGATAACATCCGCCCTAATTCGGCGTCCATCAAGTTCTGTACGGCTGGTGATATAGGATAAAAACGTTGTTTTATCGGAGTTGCATCCCCCGTTTCTATCCGGTGTTTGATGAGTGACGTTTTGCCCAAGCCTAGTGAGGCAAAAGAAGGAAACAGCTGCTTGGTGGCTTCAAGACGTCTCTGTTCTTGCCCCGAAAGAAGATGGCAGTCAGTGTCTGAGGCAGCTATCAGACCTGGTTTCACCTCCGCCACTGCACCCAGGACATCTGGAGCCAACCCAAATAGGCGCCAGAAGTCTATGCCCAAGTACAGCGCCTGAGTGAGCCCAGGAACCACGTAAAAACGCACGTTCTTGGTCTCACTACGGAAGGTGACATCCAGGTCCACATGACCATAAACACTCGTCATGGCCCCATTAGCTACCTCCACTTGAGTCTTGTACCTCTTCCATTGGACCTCCGCTTCTGACAGCTTCTCCAGAGCTCCTCTGCCTAGAATACTAACAGTGGCACCACTGTCTAGCAATCCTGACATAGTACGCCCGCGTAGCTGCACTTCTGCATATGGCCTAATGTCGTCTGGTACCGACACTGTAATGTGGGCCAGCTTCTTTCTCTCGGCTTTGACAATCTTGGTATGTTCGCGCCACCGAACAGTAGATCTTTTTGGTGTTCGATAAGTGTCACTATCAGGAACGGTTACCCCTGGTGGTTCCCTTGCTGACGAAAAACTTCTTTCTCTCACCGCCCGATAGTTGTTCAGACGCGTATGATATGGCGTCAGAGGATATAGGACTGGCTCAGGGCTGCTCGACATCACCTCGTTGGATGCCTGTCTCAATATCTTATACGTGGGAGGCCGAGTCCCTTCCCCAGCAAGGCTGGAAGGAGTTGTCACGATTGGTATTAATGGTAGATCCGGGATAAAAGACATATCAGATGAGGCATCTAATATGTGCTCAGTCTGGGAATTAGTACTCTCCGCAAGAGAAATGGTAGCATCAAATACCGACAACTGGTCTTGGAGGCCCTCGATTTCGACCTGCAGGTCCTTGACATTGTCAGTTCTATCAATATAGACAGGGTCAGGCGAGTCTTCCAAGGATATCAGGTCCGACTTCACGATTTTGACTCTTGAGGGGTTAGACTGGCTTCCGCAGGCGTGGTTGGGGTAGCTGGAGGTTGGGTCACAGTTACCTGTGTTGCCATTGGCTGAGGGCGCTGCATCGTTACTGGTCGGAAGCTGGTGTTGTTGCTTTCGACCCGACTCTGGTTTTTCTGCACGCAATTTCGGCAGTTCGGCTTAATTATGCCCTTCTGACCACATCCATAACAGAAGTAGCCTACTGGCGTCCTGGGACATTCCGTGTAAAAGTGACCTGGCTGGTCATAATTCCAGCAAGTGATCGGCTTCCGATTCGTGACTCGTGCGTTAAATTCAGCTACTTGTAAGTCCGAAGTACTGGGGTGGTCATACTCTTGGTATTGCTCGAGTGTCCGGTTGTTCAGTTCGTGGACTCGATATCGTGGGTTTCTCGTCTGTGGGATTGTCTCTGATGCATAAGGCACGCGGGAGAAAGTCGAGTGATGATTAGTATTACTCACAGCATTCGATGCCTGGATTCTATCGTTGGTGGCCTGTATTTGCATTACTAGCGCTCGTAATTGGGCAACTGAGTTGACCGGGTGCAAGCAGATGTGATATTGAATCTCTGATCGTAGATTAGTTTTGAGCAGATCTAAAAACTCTCGCTCCGACATGGGGTATTCGAGCTGATTCCTGAGTTCTAACATTGCCTGATAATATAGTGAAGTTTTCCTTAGCCTCTTGTCGACGGTACATCATTTGTCTGCGTAGTCTACTATCATCTCGGGGTTCGCCCCACTCAGTCAGTAAGGCGGTTCGTATCTGCTCCCAGGTTGGAGTAGAATTGTTTCTCAGTAGCGCCCAGTACCAATTCGTGGCTCGCTCTGTGAACAGAGTGTTTATATAGCGGACCAAGAGATCAAAGTCCCCATACAGCGTAGTGTTTGTTAACGCCTCTACGCGGAAGATGAAATCTTCCAGGGAGAGATGTGAATTATCACCACTGTATGACAACTTCCATTCCTTGATCGGGCTAGCCGAACGTCTGTGCCATTGATTATAAGAATCACGAGACGATTTTCTCAGAGGCACCTCACCGTCTGGGGCCGCTGTTCATTGTGGGAACATTAATAACTGGTGGGCTTCTGGTACCAAATTATTGGAGGCAGGCATGGCATTAGGCGGGATCTTGGGTGTCGGAGAATGACTCTGACGCCTCGCTGCCGCGGGCTGGTTCGATGATGACATTCTCATTACGGGAGGCAAGGCTGGTGGAGGACGTGTGACATCGGGATAGTGACCTGGCACTGCTGAAACTGATGGCTGCACTGGTAACTCAGCACGTATAGCATAAATACCACGAGAGACTTCGTCGCGGACCAGGTCTGCTATTTGTAGTCGTAAGCCAGCTAGTAAGGCTTCCCCTGCTGATGAACTCTGTCTAGATGAATAAGTTACTTGTATGCTCTCAGTAGTGTGGCTCGCGTGTGGACTGGGAGGAACCGAGCCCACATTATTTGGAGACAACGGCAGGTGCGCTGGTTCTGGCAATGCCAGGGACGAATCTAACCCTACGCACCGTGTAATCGGCCGTTTAGAGACAGCTCCTGTATAGGTGGAGAAGTCGGTTATAGTCAGGTATAGCCGACAATTTGGACAACTGGATTTTTGTTGTATTCACTACTGTAGGCATTTTTTATGAAATATGTGTCCGCATGTTGTGGACACTGCTCGGGATCTTATAGACCAATCTTCATCCTGACAGATAGAGCAAATCTCTGGTCGTCCTACCTCCGGGGGCGTTCTTGCCATGGCCATATTGATCAAAGTTCAAAAATTTCTTCCTTCCGAAGAACTATTCGCAAAAGTTCAAAAATTTCTTCTTTACGAAGAGCTATTTGCAAAATTCCAAAAAAAAATTCTTCCTTAGGAAATACGAGAATATTAGAAAAATTTACTTCTTTAAGAAGAGTTATTAGCCCAAAATCAAAAAAAATTCCTTCCTTACGAAGAATTATTCGGAAAAAGTTCAAAAATTTCTTCCTTCCGAAGAACTGTTCGCCAAAAGTTCAAAATAGTTTTTCCTTAAGAAGTACGAGAATATTAGAAAAATTTATTTCTTTATGAAGAGTTATTAGCCAATATCAAAAAAAATTTCCTTCCTTACGAAGAATTCGAATCGCGAAGACTATCAATAATTGTGTGCTGCTCCATCTCCCCCCCCCCCCTCCCGAAAATTTGGTGAGTCAGGCCACCCGCCATTTCCATGGCTGAAGGCAAGAGGGAAAGATAAAAAAACCGGAACTTTACTACCGCGATATTATTTTAACCAGAAAGGTGTACGGACCTTGGAAGAAGATCTGAACCTGAAAAATCAAAAGTTTCTTGAAACGCACTAAAATACGACAGCAAAAATGGTTAGATCACAAGTCTCCAGCAATCTCCACTGGATATGAGACCCCGAGTCTGAATACTAGCTGTTAGCCAGAACGCAGAATCGTCGAGGTCTCAGTCTCCAGTAGAAGTAACTTTCAGACCACCGTGATCTAACCTGGGTGGCCCCACGTTGGGCGCCATTTGTTATGTGCATAGCACATAACGCGCACAACGTGTGAGTAAATTTTTTTTAAAACGAAAATGTACCGAACAGAAGGTTCGGGTGGGGCCGAGTACTGAGGACTCAAAACAAATTCGAGTCGAAATGTTCCTTCCATCGTCACTGGATACGAGACCCTGAGTCAAGCAACTAGCTAAAAGCCGAATGCTCGAATCATCAGAACCTCAGTCCCCAGTAAAGATATCTCCTGTACTCAAGATGGTTTCTGGCCCCACTTTAGGCGCCATTTGTTATGTGACTACTTTTTAGTGAGAGCTCGACGACGTTTAGTCCGTCTGCCAGCAATAACTGACAGCTCACCCCGTGACAGTTTAGCAGGCTGGCACGCTAGCACCTCGGCTAAGTGGCGGAGAGTGAGGGGTGAGTCCACCAAAAAAAATACCTGCCTGTCACTTCGTCATAACAAAAAAAATCGTGCCTTGACAGAACGGGGATCTACTAAAAAAAAACAAACCCGCACGCCACACACACGGGTCCGGAAGGGACTGAGCACATCACTTACCTAATGACTATCCCAGGATCAGTTGGCGGGATCCTTTTGCCGTCCCCGGCCGCCCATGACATCACTGGCAGTAGTTGTGTGATGTCCCTATTATTACCTGTTGGAGAGAGGAAAGAGACCCAAGGAGAGGAGAGAAAAGAGAGACTCGCTACGATTATTCCATAGTACGCATTTTATTCGAAATTCGACGGAATACAAACATTTTTGTGTTTAATCTTATAATCACCCCCGTTGATAATATGCTGGTTTCGGTGTTGAGTGTTAGTTCCTAGTAGGGTCCCAATGATGATCTGTTCCTGGTTTAGACGTTATGTACTGCTTGAGCTTTTAGATTTGCTGCCATTGGCATCATCAGCGCCAATTGACCTCCTTCAATCGTTCATATCGGTGGCGTCCACAATCGTCCCAATCGACGTAAGATTCGGATAAAGTTAGACCTGGGCACCAGTTAAATGCTATGTACGTTCTCTCCTAATGCCGCCCTTCGTTACTACCTCTATTCGATGCGTGGCCCGGAGACGGGAACCTTATCACGAGCGAGGGTTATATATCCAGGCGTGGGTTATGGAGAGTTGTATAGCCAGATTTGCTTCAGGTTATGATCTTATGCCTCTGGGGAGCCTCTTATCTTGCAGTTCGACTTGATTCTGACCTTTGTCTTGCGGACTTGACCTTGGTATTTAGCCGGGTTTTTGGCCTATATACGCTATGGGGCGCGTTCGTCCAGAGTTCCAGGATTAGACAGTTTTATGCCTCGGGCGAGACCTCGATAGCACTGCTTTTCTACTGTCCAAATGGGAAACGTTTATGAACAATAATATGATTATCTATGTCTCGGGAGGAGCCCTTGCGATATCGCCTTGCAGCACAATTAAAAACCACCTATGGCCAGTACTAGGTGATTGTAGATTACCGAAAGCTTTTGAAGATGTATATATGCGAGTAAAAAAAAACCTCTTGTGGTCAGTAATGATTGATTCTACGTTACAAAAAAAAATTTACAATGTATATATGGATGTATAGTACAAACTCTGGATGTCGAATAATAGTCGATTTAAACTAGAAACAATTGAAAATGTACATAAGCAAGTCAAAAATAAACTCTTGTAGCCAGTAATGATTGATTCTACGTTACAAAAAATTGAAAATGTATCTAGGGATGTCTAATACAAACTCTGGCTGTCGAATAGGTCTCTCGCCTTCCGTAAAGATCTCACTATTGCGTGAGGCACTAGGGACCATAAGGGGTCATGAGTCTTTGGTCACTGGGTGATCCGAGCAGGAAATCTGAATCACACCTGTTTGGTATGTCTAAGAATTCCCTTAAGGGTATCGATGAGAAAGAAAAATCGGGCCTGAATAATTTATAAAAATTGTGTGCCCTCTACGTCTACTAAAGCTAGTCGCCAGGCGCCTAACCGGATCAACAGCTTAATTCCCCAAGTACTTCGTTAAAGCAGTGCGACGGGTTAAACAAAAAAAAACGCGAATCTCAATTTTACTCAACTAATACCACCGTGTACAGCTCTGCGATGGCTGGCTTCAATGATTTTCAAAATCTCGTATATTCTATAGTACTTACTCTTGTTAGTATGTGCCGTACTTAAATGGACAATTAGCACGGTTCCGAACGTGTTTATTTGACAGCAGGTTATGTGCTACCTGCGTGATTTGATCTCAACCGTAATTGCTTTTAATAACTTTATTTCATAACTTTCAATATAATAGAATTCTAGGTTTATATACTTATGCCGATAAAATGCACCATTCAAATTTATTTCTGTAACTTGCAGGTTAGGTGCAGCCTGCCTGAATTGATCTCAGTACTGATTGATATTCTAAATAACTCTATGTCAAAACTTTCAATATAATAAACTCTAGGCTTGCGTACTTACGCTGATAAGATCCAACATTCAAATGTATTTCTGTAAATTGCAGGTTATGTACCGCCTGCCTGAAGGGATATCAGTACTGATTAATATTTTAAATAAATTTATTTCGAAACTTTCAGTATAATAACTCTAGGCTATGTACTTATGTTGTTAAAATACGACATTCAACTTTATTTCTGTAAATTGCAGGTTGTGTGCACCCTGCCTGATGTGATATCAATATTGATTGATATATTAACGAAATTTATTTTATAATTTCAAAAGTAACTCTAGGCCTGGGTAATTATATTAAAATCCAATATTTAAATTTATTTCTATAAATTGCAGGTTATGTGCAGCCTGCCTGATGTGATATCAGTACTGCTCGATATTTTAATTAAATTTATTTTATAATTCCAAAAGGTAACTCTAGGCCTGGGTAATTATATTAAAATCCAATATTTAAATTTATTTCTATAAATTGCAGGTTATGTGCAGCCTGCCTGATGTGATATCAGTACTGATTAATATATTAAATCGTTTTATTTTATATTTTCAATTTAATAAACTCTAGGCCTATGTAATTATATTAAGATCCAATATTCAAATTTATTTCTATAGATTGCAGGTTATGTGCAGCCTGCCTGATGTGATATCAATATTGATTGATATATTAACGAAATTTATTTTATAATTTCAAACGTAATTCTAGGCCTGGATAATTATATTAAAATCCAATATTTAAATTTATTTCTATAAATTGCAGGTAATGTGCAGCCTGCCTGATGTGATATAACTATTGATTGATATTTTAACGAAATTTATTTTATAATTTCAAAAGTAACTCTAGGCCTGGATAATTATATTAAAATCCAATATTTAAATTTATTTCTAAAAATTGCAGGTTATGTGCAGCCTGCCTGAAGTGCTATCAATACTGATTCGTAAATTAAATACCTTTATTTTATACTTTCACTATAATGACTTTGTGCTTCTGAAATGTTAAACTACTTAGCTTTTATCGTCCCGGTGTGTTAATCGATTTCCCTCGATGTATTTTTAGTGTCCGATCCCCTTTTCTTGTTGGATTATTCTTCGATTCTCCAACCCTTTCTTCATGTTTTTCACCGCCTCAGTCGTCAACTCTTCTCTTTTTTTCAGCTCTCGTCCTCCTTGTCTTCTCGTTCACAACCTGTCACTTAATCCCTGTATCATCGCCCGCTGCCTGCCAATTCCTCCTATTTCGATCCCCGATTCGCACCGTTCCCTTGACGGTTTTGACTGTCAGATGTCGGGATTGTCGCATCGGGGAGTTCTACATGTTTACTCATTACAGTCAGGGCCACATGCGACCATAACAATACATATATAAACATAAGAGCTTGAAAACCCTCGATTCCCACGAATAAAAAAAAGATAGGGTAATAAGGATACTAAAAGTTCGTTTAAGTTACCACCGACGCTCGAGGTCGGTCAACTGTAACTGCCTCTGCTGATAAGTGCAAGCAGCCACCTCCTCACCAACGTGCAAAGCACCAACGCGGGATTCTAAAGGGCCTCATCCCTGCCCAAATAGAAGAAGGAAGACGGCTAGCAGATCCCAATAATCAACATTTCAATAACCCTCCCTCCCGGACGACATTAGGGATACCTGATTTTGGCAGTCTGGAAACATCCCAGGAGAATTAATAAAATAAATAAATCTGGAAAGTATCCTATTGAATATTAAATTATACTATACAATTATATAAAACTGTATATATCATATATATTTCATAATTAAATATATATTATAATTAAGTAGGAAACATTTTTTTGTGAGATTTTGTAAAAAGAGAAAGAATGAATTGGTAGTGTAATAATTTGGTTATTTATAACTCAATACATTAGAAACGTAAGTCCTAAGTGATCAGTGCAAAAAAAAATTTTTCCATCTCCCTAATATAAATACATATAAATCTGATGTTCGTGCGGTAGATGATCAAAATTTGTTCAATAATTTTTAATGTTTTTCGGATTTTTGTTACCCTCTGAAGAACTGTTATCTTCCTTGTCGGAACTACGGGTACGTGTTGTTTTTCTTTTTTTTTCTCTTTTTTGTAGTGGTTAACATTACATCAAAATCTTGTGCTGATACCTGTTTCTTCATCAGTTTGTTCTTCAGCTGTTAACTGTTTTAAATTTTAATTTTCCAAAAATTTCTATGGTTTTGCCTACTTGACGTTCTTCTTGTTCCGATTTTGAAACGGCAATAAAGTCTCTATCTTTTGAAAATACAAGCCCTCCAGGCAGCCCGAGAACGGAGCAAAATTCACATTGTAGCAGACCACCCACAAATTGGTATCGCGAACACCGTTCGGGTAAACGATTCCGACGACTTAGCTTGGTTAGATTTCTTACAAAAACTAGTAGTTTACCAACTTTGGTATCCGCAAAGACCCGCACTAAGGCAGTTTCAGAAAATTTTGTCATTACAAATTGTGATAAAGACTCTCTGGAATACAACGGAAAAATGCCACTAAATTATGAAAAGGTAGTTAAATTATCTGCCCAAATGGTGCCCTTATCCTCAGGTGAGGCTAGTCCTCAACTTGTAACCAAGCTGCAGACTTTTACTGGATGTTGTAGACAAGCTCAACAATACATAGAAGATGAAGAAAAATCTGCTTTCTACACATTCTCCAAACAAGATTGCGAGGGAATGCGTACATGCTTGTTTCCTCCAGCACTTTTTCAAAGTTTGAAGAAATGGAGCAATTACTTAATCAGTCCTATTTGCCACGGGAAACATAACAGGAGTTAATAAATAAGCTGATTACATGTAAACAGTACCCCATGTAATCGCTCACATAGTTCGCAAACCGTATCAAACAGCTTCTAACGCAATGCAAGGAAGCTGCAGAATACAAGTATGGTGCGACAGGTCTCCAAGCTGTGACTACGCAACTAGAAGATTTTGCTATAAATTCCCTAAAATGCGGTGTAACGAATCCACTTCTCCGTACACATCTTCTGTCATTAAGTGAAGCAACCTTAACCAGTCTAATAGAAAAATGTCTGAACATGGAAAGACTACTTCAGGGAAATCCCCACATCCAGCAAGGACACCCATATCTATATAACTTCCCAAGTGCATATTTGGGTTTGCAAGGAAATATCCATTCATTGCAACGCACTGAGGATTTCTCGAATTCGTTTATGCAAACTCCATCTAATGGCATCCCAGTAGCTGGTCAGATAACCCATCAAGCAGCAAGTGCATTGCATACACCCCAAATATTTCACCCAATTCCGCAACGTACATCACTTCTTTCGATATACCATTCTCCGTCTAATAATCATGAAATTTCTAGCTATCAACCTCACCCCACTGATAAAAGTGCACCTATTGCTGCCTCATTAACTGACCAATTCTCACTAAAAAACCATTCATACAAGCTACCACAAAGACATAAGGACCAGCTCAAATCCGCATTATCTAGAGTTACATGTTCATATTGTAATTTTAAGGGGCATACTTATGACGACTGCCTAAAGCGTAAGAGTACCCGATATTGCGTGAAATGCAAAATAGGTGGACATGATGCTAAAAACTGTAGAAACAGGAATAATTATCCACCCGAGAATTCACAAACGCATCGTGCCCATGACACAAGCCGAGGTAACCCGAGGGTTTATCATGTGCAACTAAAATGCGATTTCTGTGGAAGACGAGGACATTCCATATCTGAGTGCATGCAGAAACAAAGATGGGAGGCCAGATCTTCGGGAAACACGCGCCAGTCGGACGAAAATTCCCCGGCTCGACTTTAAAATCACATTCTCAACCACTATTAGGGTACTCCCCGCCGCCTGCCAGTAGCACCGAAAATATATCACTGGCTCAATTACCTTTAGATATAGGCAAAAATAATTCGGTTCGGCTAGTAGTGGATACTGGAGCTGAAGTCAGCTTAATCAAACAAAACGCCTTAAATACTAGCGACTCATTCAACCGGAATTATACTACTGTGTTGAAAACTCCCTTCGGTGAAGGTAAAACACTAGGTAGCTGCCACGGTAAATTTTCTTTTGAAAGCCCAATACCATGCAATTTTGAAGTTATGAAAACCAGCACACCGCTCTCGCACGACGGGTTGCTAGGAAACGACTTTCTTTAAAAAAAATTGTAACATCGAGGGCCCTAATCGAATTCTCAGATTTCCTCGCACGGAAATCAATTCGACAGAGTTCGCAATACCACTTTTGGCTGCAATTAATGAGAAACATTGTTGCGACACTGGTAAGAACAAAAGGAACCAAAAGAAAACCATGGAGACTATTCAAGCCACCCACTATGTCAAAACTCAGGTATACGACAGTGCCACCAAACGAGTAAAGGAGTTTCAAGAAAGTAAGAAAGAAAAAACCAAATTTGAAGGAAATCTCTCTCACTGACAATATCGCGTAGTATACTATTGAATTCCCACATCCAGTACACATACCGGCGCGGCCGCACGTAGTAGTTAAAGCACCTTTGAGCAAGAAATGCTCTGTCAGTCCCAAGAGGTGGAATCAGGAATTTTTCTAGCTAATAGTTTGCTAAGTTCTGAAAACAGAGGAAACTTAATTGGTGCGCTTAACGTTAATAGCCATAGTGTTACATTAAAAAACTCACACTTACGCTGGAGCCCAATAGTAATTACAATACCTACAGCTTGCAGCCAAGTAGCGATTGCGCCTCTAGTCTAACATCAAAAGTGAAACATAACTTCACTGACACTAGCTGTCCGAAAATCCTACAAAACTAATTAATTCTACACGTTTACTCAAGCAGACTCAATCAAACTTTCAAACAGACTCTATGCAAGTATCACGCCTAGTACGACTACAACAAAAATTAACATTAGATGAAACTCTTTCTGAAGATGAAAAATCTTCTATCTTAAATATTTGCCACCAATACAATGACATATTCATCTGATTGGCGACAAGCTCACTTATACCAATGCCATGTGGCATACGATTCCAATAGTTTCTGACCAGCCTCCAGTTAATCAAAAAATGTATCGACTTCCAGAGACGCCAAGAGAATTTATAGATCAACAGCTCCATGAAATACTAGAAAGTGAAATAGTTAAACCTAGCAAATGCCCTTGGAACTCAGCGCTGTTAGTGGTTCCAAAGAAAGCAGGGTCAAATGGCGAAAAACGATGGGGGGTTGTGGTCGATTTTAGGAAATTAAATGATAAAACCATAGGTGACGCTTTTCCATTGCCCAGGATTGAAGATATCCTGGACCTACTAGGTCATTCCCGGTATTTCACTACTTTGGATCTTGCCAGTGGTTATCGTCAAGTACTGGTTCATTCTAAAGATATACCCAAGACAGCCTTTAGTACAGCTTATGGGCATTATGAATTTCGGCGCATGCCTTTCGGATTGAAAGGAGCACCAGCTACATTCCAACAGTTGATGAATTATGTTCTCATAGCTCTTAAAGGTCCAGAATGTTTCGTTTACCTAGATGACATAGTTATCTATGGGAAAAACCTTGAAGATCATAACAGTAAATTGATAAAAGTTTTTGATCGTTTACGAGAAAATAATTTAAAGTTACAGCCAGAGAAATGCCAGTTCCTAAGGCGCGAAGTCATATATCTGGGCCACAAATGCTCCAATGAGGGAGCCCTGCTAGATCCCTCAAAAACAGAATGCGTTCACAACTTTCCCGTCCCGCGTACAGTTAGACAAGTTCAATCTTTTCTCGGCTTAGCTAACTACTACAGGAAATTTATACCCAATTTCTCAAAGATTGTTCGTCCTATGACTAATTTATTGCGAAAAGATGAGAAATTTGCGTGGACCGAAAACTGCCAGAATTCTTTTAACGAGATTAAAAGAAATCTCACTTCACCGCCACTTCTTATATATCCAGATTTTACTCTGCCTTTTAACTTAACCACGGACGCTAGCCAAGAAGCTCTAGGCGCTGTTCTGTGTCAGGGAGAAATAGGTAAAGATCGCCCCATAGCTTATGCGAGTCGGACATGGCCAAATAGGAACCTACACGGCATTTCCTTAGAAATATAAAAACCCTGGAAAATTTTGTTGCTTGACCATAACAAAATGCGAAGCACGCATTTGGAAATGGATCATGTTATAGCACAGTAGCAAGGCAAAACATGGAATGCCAAATTAGATATATACATTTTGACTGAGTTGCAAAAATGATTTTGCTGAGCTATTTACTTTTATAGGTTGAGTTATACATAAGAATTTTGGACATGATTTAAACTATGCAGGATACATTTATGCTGAATTACATTTATATTTTTTGCTAGATTATATAGGTGCCTTTACAGAAGTATATATAAATTTTTTTTACTAAGGTATATGACACACACGGAACACAACAGTTAACACACCAACAAGGAGACAAAACAAACACACACACACAACATAGCATCCACACCGCTTAATGAGGAAACCCTTCTAGTACCTCACGTAGGTACCACGGTGGCTAAACTAAACCACATACGGCGGTGGACAACTAGTGCCCCACCTGCCGTACAACGCTTCGTCATGCTGCTTTAAGGAATTCATATCCTTAAACACAGATGACATAGCACCAGCACCTGCAGTTTTTTTTTTTGCTAATTCATATTTTTTTTTTTTTTGCTAATTCATATATATGTTTTTTGCCGATTCATATATATATTTTTTTTGCTAATTCTTATATTTTTTTGCTAATTCATAAAGGCAGAAAGGAATTATTCGACAATTGAGAGAGAATTACTAGCAATTGTTTGGGCTACAAGGAATTTGCGCTGTTATTTGCAAGGGAGTAAATTCACAGTATATACAGACCACAAGCCCTTGAAAGGAGTCTTCAGCACCAAAGACCCCAATTCTAGATTAGTTCGATTTCATCACAAGCTTTCTGAGTTCGACTATTCCATCGAGTATAAGCCAGGGAAATACAACACAAACGCGGATGCTCTTAGTAGAAGTTCTTATAACTCAGAGCAGGTTGAACAAATTTTTTCAAAAATACCTGTACAAGCGCAAGTCCATACTCCGCCAGACTTACAGGAATCAAATACAGTTCCAGGGGCAGCATACCCGTGTGACGAGTGACTCACGCGAAATGACAAACCAAAAAAGAATACCTTCAGAGTCTTCAGTTAGTTCTGACTCACAATCTCAAACTAATAGTTCTTATGGCAGACAAGCTGAACATAGTGACGAAGAACCTATAGAGACTTATTCTCTCAGATCAAATCTTAACAACCAGCCCCCCCACCCCGAGATAATCACGAACCCCACAGAAGTTCCCGTGGTAATAAAAGACTACCACGATTCTGTTTTTGGTGGACATCAGGGTGTTATGAAAACGTACAAATGAATCAAAAAGAAATTCCGATGGAAAACTTGTTGAGGGACATAAAAAAATACGTTAAGAGATGTCCAAATTGTCAGAAAATGAAGGCTAGCTCAGAAACACGTATGCCAATGACCATTACAGACACAGCTCGAATGCCCTTCGAGAAAATCTACCTAGCATCGTGGGGCCTCTAGAAGAGTCGCATGCGGGAAATATATACATCCTAACATTCCAAGATAACCTAATAAAGTTTGTTGATTGGTATGCTATACCAAATGCAGAGGCGGAGACTGTAGCTCGAAAATTCTTTGATGAAATAATTATTCGCTACCGCATACCTAAACATTTGGTTACCGATCAGGGATCCAATTTCTTAAGCGACCTATTCAAGAAGGTCTGTAAACTACTTAAAATAAATAAGTTGCAGACATCCGCGTACCACCCTCAATGAAATGGCTCCTTAGAAAGAACTCACAGACCATTAGTAGAGTATCTTAGGACTATTGTAGATGAGAATCCAAATGCTTGGGATCAGTTTTTAAGAACTGCAGCTTTTGTATATAACAATAACGTACACGAAAGTAGCAAACTTACCACAATGGACTGCTTATTCGGTTTCACGGCTGATGTTCCCTCCAATTTGAAAAGAGAACCGAAACCTGTATACAATCATCAAAGTTATTATTATCTTCTGAAATACAAACTACAGAAGACATATGCCATTGGTCATAAAAACCTTTTATATTGCAAAAATCGCTCTAAAGAACTTTATGATAAGGATTCACGACCAATAACTTTCCATGTCGGAGATAACGTATTACTGAAAAACGCAGCCATAAACCACAAACTCTCCCAGGTATGGCTGGGACCATATCAGGTGATTGAATTTCTCAATTCAGTGAATACTAAAATCCAATTTGGTAACAGGAAAGTCGTAGTCCATAATAATAGATTAAAACATTTCTATGAATAAAGTCTAAATCCAAATATGTATATATATTTCCCCAGACATGGCACGACTATTACTAGGAATCTATTGCGTCAGCATATCTATTTCTTTGGGAGCAACTCTACCTTTCGAAGTCCAGCCTCTAGCAAATACGGGTATTATGTTTGAAGATTTAGGAGAGATTTTGTTTTACCACGACACATGGAATCTATTTACCCAAATCAATATAAGTAACCTTGAGACGGAAACCATGCTGGAGGAGCATACTGGATTCCTCGTAAGCCAACTGTGCGAAAAGCATTAAAATACAACTGTTTGCACCGAACAGAGTAGTCAAATCCACAACTTAATAGAAGCGATCAAAAAGCGTGCCGCTGTTATCAAGGAACTAACAACAACCCGGCGTCAGAGTAGATCACTGGCCGATGAAATAGGAAAAGGTTTTCATTTCCTATTTGGCACAATGGATAGCGATAACGAAAAGGTGATATATAGCCGGATATCCAACCTTGAAACAGACACAAACGCTCTGTTAGATTTAGAAAAACATCAGATTAAGCTTTTCAAATCAACGTACGAACAACAAAAGAAGTCTGTACAGAAGCTGGAGTCGAACCAACGTGAAATCGTCAGAATAGTAAACGATCTGCTCGAAAAAGTGACAGAGGAGATAAGTACCCGTCAACGGATTCAAGAGGTAATGACAACAATCAGTTTGCATATTATCGACATAGAGTTAAGACAACAAACACTACTTGAAATATTAAAAACTGTAAAAAATAATCAAATCCACCCCTTGCTAATATCTCCATCTACTCTTCTAGAAGCCTATTACAAGGCAAACCTAAAAGAGCCTAGCGAAAAAAAGGATTTCGCACTATTATCTGAAACCCTAGAAGTTAAATTACAGGTCGTCAAAGGCAACCTAGTAGTCAGAATTAAATTTCCAATTCTAAGTCTCCCGGTTTTCAACCTACAGCAAATACATCTGCTCCCCATCAAGACATCTAACAACCACTCACTACTTCTGAATTAGGAACACTCCTATCTAGCTAGTCACCTAACCGCACAAGAATTTGTATTACTTCGACAAACAGAATTTAGAGTATACAAAAATCTATTAATTAATCCCCATCAAAACACGTATGTTGGCCCTTTACTAAATGCAATTTTTAAGGAGCAAACTGTAAAGGAATACCCAATAAACTTCATATTTAACCGCTTCAATGAGTCGAATCATTGCGAGTATTTTGCTCAAGTGTATGCACCAAAAACTTCTGGTGAAATTAACTCGAAAAATGCCTGGTTATTCTGTTTCTCTTCCCAACAAAAGATCACGATGTCATGCAAAATCGGACTTCATAGTTCTAGCCTCAATAATCACGGA
Organism: Dioctria linearis; assembly: GCA_963930735.1. Classification (NCBI taxonomy): domain Eukaryota; kingdom Metazoa; phylum Arthropoda; class Insecta; order Diptera; family Asilidae; genus Dioctria; species Dioctria linearis. Next base: position 144,051,132 of record OZ005740.1, on the reverse strand, counting down.
GTACTAATACTCAATGCACCTTGTCAATTTCAAATTGACGACCAAGTGATATTTTATGAAGATGAAGATCATCATGACATAAAATTATCACAACCAGAACACATACAACCCCAAACTTTGAATTTAAACGAAACCGTTCAGAGCTTACTGAAAACATTGAGTAACTCGAGTAGTTCCAACCGCATTATCTTACTACGGGGAGAAAGCTCTAACCAAATTCTAAACGAGAACACCTACTCCCTAGACCAATTAGAGCAAGAAATGCACAATTTAGAGACCCAAAGTCGGGAAAGAAATAAAACACAAGCCATTCAACTAAGTTCGCTAAGCTTGAGCTCCTTGGCTATCTTATTATTTACTATAATAGGGATGATTAAGGTAATCAAGCTAGTAAAAAGGAAGAGAGATCGTACACCTGGTAAAACCGTAGAGCTAGTACAACAAGTTTGGAAAAAGGCATTGCATAAAAAATCCAAAGCAACCATAATGACAAAAATAGAACTACAGGACGTTGAGTCACCAAACCTAATTACGGAAACTGAAGCACAAGCGACTCAATTGAAATAAGTCAAACCTCCTCCCCCACCAGCATTACCCTCTGAAAATGCTTTTAACATACAACTTAAACGGTTAAGATCACCTTCCTCTTTAAATGTGCCCACTGTAAACACAAAAAATTAAAACATCCACCTAAGAAAAATAACTACTCCACCCCGTAACCGTCACGTTCAGGTTATTTGATCCACGCGACATATGATGTAAGTTATTTAAAAAATAAAAATAATTGAAACGTAATGAGAGTGGAAAAAATTTAATTAGTATTACTACTTTTAGCGAAAATAAGTAAATATAGGCATTATATTGTATATTGCATTGGAATTAAGAATATATATGTATCGGTACTCTTCACTATGTATTAACTAACGAATTTAGAAATATTATTAAGAACATTGAGCACTTTCATATATCTTCATAAAAATCTTTTTAAAATATACATACTTTAAAAATACTTTAAAAAAAAGAGGTTTAACCCATAATTAAATTACTGTAGATAAGTAAATAAAACTAACATCTCCTTACCTCTTTATGATTAGATTGTGAAGTGTGTTATTCCGCTTCAAAGAATAACACACATTTTTTTAAGAGGGGGAGATATTGTTACGGTATTGCTTCACATAATCATCATCCCAACATCATAAAACCATGTAACACCATTTCACTTGTTGTGACATAAAAAATCGAACCTGCATTAATAACTTTGCAAAATGTAAGTCGGATCAAATGTCACAACATATCGATACCAGAAATGGTTCAAAGTGAAATATGGAAAATGATGATTAATTCATTTTTTTTTTAATTGCAAAGTGAACTAATGAGGTGATGACGATGTGCAGCAATTTGTTTATTTCTGTAATAAACTTGGAGCTGAGTAAAAGTCAGTTAGCAGTTAGTGAGTGAGTCGACTGAGGCGGAACTAGTGAAAAATAAAGGTTGAAGTAAAACAAGTTATCGAGAAATACATATATTTAAAGACGAACAAAAGAAAAATAAGTGACCGAGAATTATATACACATATATTTACAGGAGAATTATATATATGTACATAAATTTAAAGAATAATAAATGAGTAAAGTGTTTGTTGTTAAAATACTTATTGTTTGTGTGATTGATGGTGGTACAGTTGGACGAATCGTGAGAACGTTACAGAAATCCTGACTCCCATTCACCAAAACCTTCCTGTCCTCATAATGAAGCGCAACAAGTCTTGGTGAGAAAGGTTTTTGAGCTCATCCACAGATAGAAGGGGAGACCCTAGAGTATCCGGTCTGCTCCGGGCGAAGCACGGACACTCACACAAAAAGTGTTCGGTTGTCTCAGGCTCTCCCTCCATGCAGGACAGACACACAGGGCTGTCAACAACTCCCATCCTTGTTAGATGAGCGTGAAGTGAGCTGTGGCCGGTGATGGTACCTACCACGGTTCTACATTGTTTCCTTCTGAGCCCCATGAAAAATCGGAGATAGTCCCATTGGGCCCATCAAGAAACAGTTTTGTACACCTACAAGCACTCAGGTTCTCCCATTTATGCTGATATTTCCTATGAGCATCCGTTTTGATGAGAGACCTGACATTCGAGATGGTAACGCCTACGGCGGGCTCCGGTCCGAGGAACGGAGAATCAAAGCCAGCCCTAGCTAAAAGGTCAGCCCTTTTATTCCCCATGCTCTCCATGTGACCAGGAACCCACAGGAGGGACATATTATTGTGAAAACACAACTTATCCACTGACGACCTGCAGCCCCCCAGTAACTTAGACGAAAGGATAGCGATATCTCTCCCCTTGATTTGCATAACAAGGGCTAACTTCGCTGCCATTGAGATGGCGAAGACTTCAGCCTGGAAGACAGTGGTATGTTTTCCAAGTGAGTACTCCATTCCAAAATCAGCCACAGGAAAGTAGACACCTGCACCAGCTCCCTCATTAGTGAGAGAGCCGTCGGTGAAGATTTTTAGAGCAGACCGGGGAGGGCACGATGAGGCACCTCCCTCAGTCCACGATTCCCTTGCAAGAAAGCTTACAGAGAAGGGACGCCAAAAACGAAGGTTTGGTACCATCCCATCCCGTGGCATACCGGCCAGAGGGTTTTCCAAGTCCAGCCGATACGCCATAGAGCAATGAGAAGAGCCAGTCCAGCCGCCCTCCCAACAACCCCATAAGCGCAATCTGCACACAACTCTTTTGGCCTCTGCCTGAATGACAAGATCCAGGGGTGGCAGATTGAGTAAGACCTCAAGAGCCGCAGTAGACGTAAGTCGCAAGGAGCCCGTAATTCCAAAGCAGGCAAACGTTTGCAGGCCCGCCAGCTTCCGGATCGCAGTCTCCACAAGCGTCCTCGGCCACCATACGCAGGAGGCATATGTGAGCATGGGTCTGATGATCGAGGTGTACATCCAAAGCACAACCCTCGGCCTCATGCCCCATGTGCAGCCAAAGGTTCTCCTGCATGGAGGAAGACCCTCATATCCGCATTTACCTTTTCCTCTACGTGCATTCCCTACTCGTCTTCTTCTTTTTCTTTTTCCATTTAGGACACAGTCCGCACACACCTCATGCTACTACGGCTACGCGACCTGTAGCTCAGTATAGCATATTGCTAAATGCAATACGCTACGACCATAGCAGCACTTTCATACCTGACAATAGCGTTAGTCATCTCAATTCTCTGTATTTGCCTGTATACTAAATACAAAACAAAAGTACGTAAATCAAAAGAAATAATCTCTGAACAAGGACCAGAATATGTGCCTACCCCTGCTCCGAGAAAAATGGACAACAGTAACCTTATCGCTTCCTCGATTTTTACTTCTTTACAGATGTGAGATGTGAATTTCTTTTTAGGAAGATCTCCGATCGATGTTTAAATTAAAAGAATAAAAGGAGTGTAGTTGTTTTAGAACATCTTTTATTTTTTCGTTATTTCTAAAACAACTACACTCCTTTTATTCTTTTAATTTAAACATGGATCGGAGATCTTACTAAAAAGAAATTCACATCTCACATCTGTAATTTTTCCCGATCAAAAACACAGCCAAAAGCTATTTGAATGTTACTTCTTTAATATAACCCTCCTCAAAGAAAAAAGAGAAAGGAGAGGATGAACAGAATTCTATTAAAGAAAGAAATAAGAGAATTGATAAATTATATAATAATGTAAATAAGAAAGCGTATATACAAAAATAAGTAAAAATAAATATAATGTTTCCTAAACCAATTAACTTTTATATAGCTTTATATATAATATAACAAATAAAATAAATAAACATAGAATGATAACGAAAAACATAAAATACATATCCAATTGAATATATATACAAAACACGCAAAATCACTCTCGAGGTGCTGTACATGGTAACACCATTCGCCATGGTACGAACGTTAACTAACAGACACAGTCTCCTTTTTCTAATTGCCATCATCTTAATAATCCACATCCCCATTGAAAAAACAAATTAATAAATAATATAAAAAAAAAGCATTCAGAAATTTTTGCATCCCACATCCTATTAATGTACATGTATGTAAAGAAAAGTAAATAAAACCTGATAATAGATAGATAAAATTTTGTTAAAAATTTATAAATAAATAATTAAAATAAATGTAGTTATTATAAAAATTATAAAAAAAAAATAATAATATTCATTTACATTCAATACGAATTTATTAACTACATATAAATAATAATAGGATCTTATAAATTATAGTTACTAAAACCTATTTAGTAAAAAACGAAAAAACAAGAAAAACAGCATTGTATTGTATGCTTTACCTATACCAAGTTTATTATAATTATACATGTTGAGTTTCTTAAGTACTTCTAGTACTCTCATCTGAGCACCTTTTGATCTGGAACACGGCACGGGTTCTGTAGGTAAGCTGAGATTACGTGCCTTCAAGATGACTGGGCTTTTACTTATTTGTCCCGAAATAGGTAGAGCAGCGATGCGTATGGAGCAGCTTACTAGATTTACTCCCAGTGCGGTTCAATGGAGCAGCTTATTAGCTTTACTCCTAGTATAGATGAATGGAGCAGCTTATTAGCTTTACTCCTAGTATAGATGAATGGAGCAGCTTACTAGCTTTACTCCTAGTATAGATGAATGGAGCAGCTTAGTAGCTTTACTCTAGGTAAATGAAACAACTCGTGTTCTGTTGCTACTACTGCTACTCACTAACTACCCTCTTTATTCAAAAATCACAGAATATTTATACAATTTTCCACTTAATACTATTGCTATTTTCTTATTACGCTAAGCTAATTTCATCACAGCATTTATTCGTATATAATTATTATTTCGGTAAAGTGTTTCTTTGTGGCATTAATAAATTAATTTCCGCAAAGCCTTTGCCGGTTTGTTGTTGTTAAATCACGGCATTCATCGCTTTCATATGTACATACATAAATACTTCCGCAGACCGTTCGCCGCTTTGCTGTTATTATGACATCATCGTGAACCATTGTTTCGCTCACCTGAGTTCTACCGCTGGCGCAAGGTTATCAAATTGCATCGTGTGAATTCTTGCGCGCAGGGCATTGTGTCACTGCCTTCACTTGTTTCTTTATGTGATTAAGAAATTGGTGTAGGTCAGTAGCGAGTGACTTTACTGAACTTGCAAATATGTTTGTAGATATATGTTTATACTTGCAGCTGGTAATAATAATTCTGCATGCAATGAGAATGCTGTAGGTATGTACATATCTACATGTTTGCATTTCTTTATTGATGCTTGAATTTTAGAATTCTGCGTATAGCTAAATCGATTCAGAGATGCATGTATGTATGTATATACATGTTTAGCTGATGCCAATGGATGCTCTGTATGTAACATGCACGTTAACAGGTATACGGTTTAATTACCTATAAAATAATTATTTAACATTGCGTTCAAGGTCCACTTACAGAGAAAGAAAGTTTTCTTCCCGAAGAGAATAAAACTTTCTTTTCCACAGGAGTCAGGGATATTGTCACCCAGGTACCGAATGCCTCGTATCACAACCTATGGTCAATGCATCAATATATTTTCATATACAATATATTGATGTATCACTTAAGTGACCCTGAAAGTATAAAACATTTTCAATTGAATTTCAAATGCATTTCCGTACTGCAACAAAATGCAATTTAGCATAAATTGCATTTTGTTATCAGATACAAATTCCACACACACGATATGCCTACTAACATACATACAGTGTTTTCTTACCTTTTTGCCATTTCATTGATGCATATAGCTTTATTTATTTTTGTTTCTTTGAAAACAGGGGGAACAGGAGATACACAATCCAAGCAGGGAGGCTACAGCGGCCTGACTCCCATTCACCAAAACCTTCCTGTCCTCTTAATGAAGCGCAACAAGTCTTGAAGGGGAAGTCTGCTCCGGGCGAAGGCCGGACACTCACACAAAAAGTATTCGGTTGTCTCAGGCTCTCCGTCCATGCAGGACAGACACTCAGGCCTGTCAACAACTCCCATCCTTGTTAGATGAGCGTGAAGTGAGCTGTGGTCGGTGATGGTGCCAACCACGGTTCTACATTGTTTCCTTCCGAGCCCCATGAGAAAATCGGAGATATTCCCTTTGGACCCATCAAGAAACAGTTTTCTACACCTACAAGCACTCAGGTTTTCCCATCTATGCTGATGTTTCCTATGAACATCCGCTTTGATGAGAGACCCGACATTCGGGATGGCAACGCCTACGGCCCTAGCTAAAAGGTCAGCCCTTTTATTCCCCATGATCTCCATGTGACCAGGAACCACAGGAGGGACATATTGTTGTTAAACACAACTTACCCACTGACGTCCTGCAGTCCCCCAGTAACTTAGACGTTATTCGAGGGCCCTTCAGAGCCACCAAGGCTGCCTGACTATCCGAAAGTATAGCGATATCTCTCCCCTTGATTTGCATATCAAGGGCTAACTTCGCTGCCGTTGAGATGGCGAAGACTTCAGCCTGGAAGACAGTGGTGTGTTTTCCAAGTGAGTACTCCATTCCAAAATCAGGCTCAGGAATGTAGACACCTGCCCCAACTTCCTCATTAGTGAGAGAGCCGTCGGTGGAGATTTTTAGAGCAGACCGGGGAAGGCACGGTGAGGCACCTCCCTCAGTCCACGATTCACTTGCAGGAAAGCTTACAGAGAAGCGACGCCCAAAACGAAGCTCAGTAGCCGCAGTAGCCGTAGATCGCAAGAAGCCCGTAATTCCCAAGCAGGCAAGCCTTTGCAGGCCCGCCAGCTTCCGGATCGCAGTCTCCACAAGCGTCCTCAGCCACCATGCACAGGAGGCATATGTGAGCATGTGTCTGATCAAGGTGTACATCCAAAGCGCAACCCTCTCCCTCATGCCCCATGTGCAGCCAAAGGTTCTCCTGCATTGAGCGAAGACCCTCATAGCCGCATTAACTTTTTCCGCTACGTGCATTCCCCATGTCAGCTTCGAGTCAAGGAAGATTCCAAGGTGCTTGACATGAGGAGAGATTTGCAGAGTGTGACCATAAAGCTTGGAAGAACAAAGTACCCCAGCTTACGTCTTCTGGAGAAGAGCACCAAGCTGCAGTTTGTAGGGTTCACTGTCATATCATGACAGGTGCACCAGTCCTCAACAATATCGAGGCCTCGTTGCATGAAGGTACAGGCAACAGCCATGCTATGCCTGGAAATGAGCAGCGGGATGTCATACGCATACACTTCACATGAGAATCCATCGTTTTTCAGTACCGTGCTGAGCGAGTCAACCAACAGACACCAGAGTACTGGGGATAGCATTCCCCCTTGCGCGCAGCCACTCTCCACCAGCACACTGATAGAGGTGCGGCCGCCTACATCCACAGTTAAGTATCGTCGTCTTAACATTTGGTTGATCCATCGCCCAATAGTGCGGTCAACACCATGTCGACGAACTGCCTCACATACGGACTCGGGGGTGGCCTTGTCAAAGCCCCCTCGATGTCCAGAAAGGCTCCCAAGGTAAACAGTTCACGATCCAGTCCCCGTTCAATGACAGTTACCATTGAGTGGAGAGCCGTCTCCGGAGATCTCCCCTCCGGTAAGCGTGCTGTGAGGTGTTTAAGGGAGAAGCCTTTAAGGGTACTTCCTAAATATATAAATCTACCAGCCTCTCCAGGCATTTCAAAAGAAATGAGAGGTTTATGGTTCGAAAACTTTTCGGGTCCATGTAGGAAGCCTTACCAGGCTTCAGAACGAAGGCAACCGTCACCTTCCTCCACATCTCAGGGACATATCCAAAAGCGATACATGCCCTGAAAATGGAGTCGATGTATGGCGCCAGCCCCACGCTCTCAGCCTTAAGAAGGACAGGCAAAATACCGTCTGGACCCGGGGCTTTAAAGACCGAGAAGGTTGAAATTGACCATTTCGCCTTCTCCACATTAACTACCTTAGCGGCAGTGGACCAATCTCCACCAGTGCATAGAGGTAGCGGATAATCGGAAACTGGCTGCAGGTCTTCTTCAAGCCTGCAGTCAGGAAAATGCGTCTACAGGCTTCCTCTTTCGATGCCGTAAAGGAGCCATCTGGCCCTCTAAGCATACTCATCCTAGCCGACGGGTCGCTCCTGAGAGCCCTGAGCAGCCTAACCGGTTCACGATAGCCGTCAAGCTCCTCGCTGAAATCTAAAAATGTCTGTCTTTTTGATTTCCTGACAAGCCCCTTGTAATTACTGTGAGTCTCGCGGTAGGCCCGCCAGTCTCCCTCCGAGCCAAACCTCCTGGCCTTATTGAAGAGCCTTCTGGAAGCCTTACGGAGTACACTAAGACTGCCGTTCCACCACGGCATAGGTTTCCCTCGAATGTCCGTGCTAATGGGACAGGAAACCTCGAAAGCCGCGGCTACAGCGGAGTGCAGCCTTCCAACCGCCTTTTCCAAGGCGGCAATATTTCTGATTCTCTCACCCGGAGAGTCGAGCATAGAAACTAGCTCCCTGTGGTGTCTCACCCAATCAATCCACTTCGGATTCTTGTATGGTTCCACCACAATGGGGTCAGCACCCATACAGAACTCAATGTAGCGGTGATCAGAGAGAGACTCCCCTCGCGAAACCCTCCAGCCCGAAAACATGGGAAAAGCGTGAAAGGGTGTTAAAGTCACATCGATGACTTCTTGTCTTCGGCTGGTAGCAAAGGTTGGTTCGTTGCCCTGATTCAGCAGAACCAGGTCCGCTGAAGTAATAAACTCCAGCAGTTGCTCACCCCGATGGTTTGTGTCTGTGGTCCCCCAGACAATGTGATGAGCATTGGCATCACAACCAACCATGACTCCAAGTCTATTAGACCTCGCAAACTACACCGCTCGCCTGACTACCTCAGTTGGATGGGGAGCAGCGGAGTCATACGGCAAATATGCTGAGATAATAAGGAGCTCTCTACTGACCCCATCCTTCTTAAAGGTGGCAAAATGAGGCAGTTAGGTCACCTCATCGTCTTTTGTAGCAACAACACAAGCTCTAGGGGTAGAGCAGGTGGTGTCATATAGAATTTGCGGTCCTTGCGCCTCCGTTAGACCGCGGATACGGTCCTTTCAGACCCAAGGCTCCTGCACAAGCACCACTTTTTGTTGTTGATGTTTTGTACGCAAGTCAGCCAGGCTACGTCCTAACAAAGCAGGCGCCGCCTTACTGTGCTGCAGGTTGTCCAGTCATGTGGACTACTTCCCTACGCCCTTCTTCTTTGTGAGCAAGGAGAATTTAACCTTGCCCAGGTGAAGATGCGCCCACATCGAGATCCCCTCCAGCACCTCAGCAGCCTTCTTGTCAATCCCCAGGATCAATACGGTCCCCTTATCCCCTTTTGGGTTCTCGGAGCTCTCCGTCCTGTGAAAGACTTTCCACTACCTTGTGGTGAGAACCGGGTTTTGGATCTCGAGCCACCTGAAGATTTCCCCGACATCCCGACTGTGGGCCTTATTATTAGGGATCCAAACCCTCATGCGGATAAGAGGATCGACTTAACTGGCCCGCTTTAAGACGAACCGAGCTCCATCAACATCTTTCAGGTCATCAACCGCCCGTCTCAGCCAGTTCAGCGAACTCTGGTCCTCACAATTGATCCAAATGGATCCATCGCGAACGGAGAATCTGCCGAACACTAGTGCAACAGCTGATTGCCTGCCCATCGCCTCCCATATACCGCACTGAAAGGCAGTAATCTGGCTGTCGGTTAGAGGAGTCTCTGGGTCGCTCGCGCACACGACCACACGAAGAGCCTGTTTAGCAGCCTGCGAAAAGCCGACCGCTTTACGTCCTCCCGCATGTTCAGGCACGGTAGACCTAGGCTGACTCCCTCCCATCGTTGGGAGCTCCTTGGATGACCCACGAACCCCTTCTAAAGGGTGATGCCCCGCCTGTTGTGTATTAGGAAGGGGTACGCTGAGGTTACCCCCAGTAGACTTCTTCTTCAGACTGTTTCTGTTTCCCTCCTGCTCGAAAGATCCGTCTGACATAACGCGCATGATTCTATGGGTCATTACACCCACATCACCAGCAACGCTAGCAGAATTATCGGTGAGAGGCTGGGTAGGAGGGTCAAGACCATGAGAGGTGCTCTCTCCTGCCTTCTCCCTCTTCCTTCTCCTTTTTTCCGCACCGGCTCTATGCTTCTTCGCAGTGCTCAGCTTACCGACGCCAGGAGGCTCACTACCACTTTCCCCTGCCTGCCCAGCCGGACTACTGACCATCTGCGAAGAGAGGCAAGGAGAAGGCCCATGGACGCCATTGGCCATCTCCCTAGCTCTTCTCCTTTTCTTCCTCTCAGCTTTGCCTACTGTCCTGCGTCGGGAGGTCCCACTTCGATTGCCACCATCAGGGTCTTTCGACTCTGAGGTTACAGCCTCAGCTAGCCCGCCCGAGTTGAGTTGCTCAGCCGCTTGAGGAGCATGAGTGATCTCCATAGGAGTCACCCCGTCCTCATCAGCCGAGCTCCCCTGCAGGAGGAGATTTTCCATGGATGCCGAGATCTAAGGGATAAAATTCCCTGATTCCTGAAGCATTCGTCATTCGTGGATTCTCAACAGACTTACTAGAAGTGGATCTACCATCGTCCAAAAGATTATTCATTTTTGGTCCCACGAGTAGCGAAGAAAAACTGTCACCCAAGGCAGAGATCCGCATTACCGCAGGAAGGCTAATTAAAACTGGAGGTCGCCTGGTATCCAGAGTTCGCATACTATCGACTGAGCACCCCCTCAGCCATGCAGCCCGCAGCGTATGCTGTTCCACCTTGGCTTGGGCTGGGATCAGCTTTTAGCCCACTAATCAGTGTCAAGCCCTCCGAACAGCGGTTACCACCTCGCACTACGTGGAAGTGGCTGACCCCAAGGCCAACACGTTCACCTCTGGGCTGACAGAATAGCAGGATCCGTTACTCACAGAGAAGATAGCTCTGTCTGATGTTAGCCAAAAGCGAGGCATGCATATAGCTTACATCAAAACTTTTCTACATTTTCTCCCGTACGATTTCTAAACGTCATCAGAAAGTAACAAAAAGAATAAAAAGGTTTTTCGAAGCTTCCGTGGGTTCCTGGGTGCAATATCGCCGATCCTCGTGGAGTTTCTTTCCAGACCGCGTATTAAAGAGTCGAGTCGATATTTGGTGCTATAATATTTTGTGTTTATTGTATATTAATAATAAGTCAGTGCTATTATTTCTTATCATACTATATTAATAATAACTCAGTGCTGTTATTTCTTTTTATTATATATTAATAATAACTATTATTTCTTTTTGTATATTAGTAATAACTTAGTGCTATTATTTTTTTTCATCAAATAGTAAACTATGCTATTCTTTTTATTATATTTAATGGTATAATAAGTTGGTGCCAAGTTGCCTATTTTTTTTTTTTTTTTAAGAAATACTAAACACCGATCAAGCGCTGTATTTTAATTGCGTGAAACACTTTCCCCAATAGCCATGCGCTCTACCTCAGGAGCACGGTGCACGACATACAACATTTTTATACCCTATATGATATCTATAGGGTACACTAGGTTTGTCATTCCGCTTATAACACCTCGAAATAATGATGGTAGAGCAAAATGGATTACGCACTTACGCATATTCTTAAAAGTTATTTTGATTTTTATATGTCCGTCTGTCCATCTTTCCGTCCGCCCTTCCGTCTGTCTGTCCGTCTGTGCGCACGATAAATCGAGAACGCGTATACTTATACAGCTGCAATTTTGTACACGGACTTTGAAAAAAAAAGTAAAATTAAGTTCGAAAACGAGACTAATCGGGCAACTCCTTCGTGGGGTTGCCATAGAAAAATTTCGTTTTCCACTATATATTTGGAGACTGGCTGAGAGAGTGTCGACGTAGAAAGCTGAAATTTGGTACATGGTGTTTTTATAGTAATAGCAAATAAAATTTAAAAATGGAATAAATCGGGCAACCCCTTCTTGGTGTTGCCATATAAAATGTAATTTGTTTTACATATACTGTGGAAACGTTCAGTCCTAGATATTTTTATTGTACTAAAATCTGCTTCAGAATACGAAGTCCTAAAAAATTGGTTGTAATCATTTTTTCTGTCCGAGGAACCGTTCTAGAAATATATGCGAAAACCACTACAAAAATTAAACTGGCATAGATCGGTGACCATACGAAATTGTATACGGGCATTTATCTAGGGTATCATTAGAATTGATTTAGATCAAATCTAGCTTTTTTAATCGTTTCTTAAAATTCTGTTGACATAGCACAATATTCTATTCAATTTACCGTGCTTTAACAATTTTGTATATTTCCACGTTTTTGTCCGTAAGCTATTCTTAATTTGCAAGTTTTTTGTTTATAGAGATATTGCAGGAGAAATTACCTAAATGTGAAGTTGGCTCAAGTGCGCTACAGTGCCAGCTACGCATTGTGTCGCTCTCTTACGAAAATCGTGCTATCCCAATTTGTCGGTTCACGCGACAGCGCCAGTACGAGTGCTAGCACCTCACTCTGTTTCCCACTTAACACTAACAAGCTTCAAAAATGAATGAATGTACATTACTAGATATCTATAAAATTCGTGTACATGAGCGTGGCTTTTCTTTGGTGCCCAAATTTGGCCTAAAAATAGCTGAGGAACTCCCTTAGTATCCTGGTGCAGTGACAGCGGCAAAAGGGGGAAATACAATTCCACCGTTTCGATCCGATTCGTACAAATGTCAAATTTGCTTATATGAGACAATTGGACACATTACACCGAAATGGATTGAATCGAAATGGAGAAGTTGAGCAAATTTCAACTCTTAAGGATAACATAATCTAGAAAAATCGTTTGTAAAGTTTTGTTTATACTCAAAAATTCATGAAAAGGCTTTCGTTGAAAAAAAGAATATTTTCATGGATGGATGTAAAGCGGAAAGACAAAATCTGTCAAAATTTTCAAGTCAAGTGTTTGTTATGGAAGTTTAATGATTGAGTGAGTGCAAAAGGACGTAAAGTGCTGAAGATACAGGGCGGCACGCTAGCTTGCCTCGGCTGTGGGCGGAGAATGTGGGGTGAGTACCACGAAGAGCCTACCGTTGACACGCTACCATGAACAAAACAAAGCGTACCTGTTCAGAAACAGAGAACAAAAAAACGAAAAGTTACTCACTGGTCCTGAAGGGACCACACACATTACTGACCCGAAGAGCATCCTAGTGACCGGATGTTGGGATCCCTTTTGCTGTCGCCGGACCTCACATAACATCAACAGTTGGATGTTTGTATGCACTCGTAGGTTCGAGGATCAAGGCTTTTCAAGTATTTGTAGGTTGAACTAACTTCCTTGATACTACCGGCTGCGCCAAGTTGTTACTGTTTCTTTGCGAGGAAACTTGGTTTGAGTTTATGAAGTACTTGCTATCAAACTATAGCCAAGTACCCTCATACAGTTGATCTGACTGTTGCGATACCTTACTAGCAAATTAATTACTAGGCAAATTGAACTACTTATATGTTGCCAGGAATAACTTGTAAATTGAAATAATTGTATGGGTTCATCTGAAGCACTTACAGCTTCCACGTCAGTATCTCTTTCAATTGTAACAGGCTACGGAAAACGTTGAATAAACTTGGTGCATGTCGCGAAAACCAGCCCACATGGAGCACCTTCCCGATTTCCAGGCACTATGCAGGCCTTTCCTTGTCCTTTCCTTGGCCTAGCGACCCTGAGGTAAGTATATCTGTTCATCAATATAATTCCCGAAATGTTCAATAATACTCGGTAATATGCAACGATATTTAAACTCACGTTATATAATGGTATGTCTTTCTGGCAAGCACTCAACGGGCCTACCTAAACTCATCACTAAGCTTCATGAAAAAGTTTAACCTCACTGGTATGTATGACGAAAATTAAATAAAATTGGAATAAATGTCGAAGTTCCTTTCAGGCTCTCTTCTGGCCTGAAGACTCTGCGGTAAGTATGTCTCTTCCTTATTTTCAATTATTTTGTGAAATGTTAAATAATGGTATGCATAATAAGCTCAAATTACACTATATTAATGTACCGAAATCTGCGTAAGTACATATATGTCCTTATCAGTACCTATATATTTTTATCAATATAATTCATCAATCTTAAGTATATACCTTTATTAGAAAATTAAATGTATATTTTTATCACTATAATTCATTAAATTTGAAGTCACTGGTATGTATGGTGAAAACTAAATAAGGGTAGAATAAATGTCGTATTTTCTTTTTCATTCGCTCCGCTGGCCTAATGGGCCTGAAGTAGTTTTACCACCCCTCCATGTGGGTTCTATTGCGGGATTATCCGCAATAAGTTCTTTCGCCATAATTGTTTAGAAAAATTTACAACATATCTTACTATTTGAAAATAAAGATTTTCAATGCTTATTGCACGATTTCTTTTATCATGCTCGCGTTGGAGGTTGTATACTTCGTCGTATCCTTTTTTTTAATCGTGATCCTCATCGTTTCCCTTTTTATTTGCTATCCGTGTAGTCCTTGGTATTATTTCTGCGGTCCAGCTTTTCTTCCCCATTTTTTTCTTTTCTTTTCCTTTTCAATCAAATCAAACAGCGAAATCCTGAAATACTCCTCTTCCACCTCCTGTTCAGTCGTTTCTTCTTGAACCCCAAGCACCGAATGCCTGTTCACCATTCAACACCTCCTTCCTTACCCATCTCACAAACAAACATGGGCGACTGTCAACCTTTCCGGCATCTACGTCAGTCCGATTTCGCTTATCACCCACACATATTGCAAGTTGTTCCCTCTGCTCTGACAGGCAAATATGGGGCTGGTCACAGAGTGGTGGCATACCATATATACATCTTGCTATCTTGGTACTACCGTCGTGCCCACTTGCAAACATGACATGTTTGAAACCGAACGGAACAATTGTGCTACTGCACCCGTAAGTTTCAAATGGGTTGGATCGAATCGGATCGACATTAATTAATTTGGGTTATTTTATGTCATAATAACGTATATATAATTTTCATTTAAGTTTCAATTAAATGGCTTGGCGCATACGGCTCTAAGTATTGTGAATGGAAGGTAATGTGACAATCAAACATATAGTACAATATTATACCAAATTATGCAATAATAAGGCTACATTCACATTCGAGACTATACTTTATTTTTAGAATTACTAGTTTTAAATCAACTTAACTTATAGAAAAGAAATAGTACAATGTTGATACACATTATATTATTAATATTTGTTTAAGATTAGAAATATTGAAGTACATTTTAATAATAAACTTTTTTGTAACGAGAATGATGTGGCGCATTGTTAGCAGTTACCCTCACTAAAAGATGCGTTATTCATTGTCAATTCCAAGACCCTCGAGAATACTTCCCAAGCCATGAAACATAAATCTATATGTATGCGTTGTGAGTCCGTTTTCTAAAATATTCTACATTGATACTAATGGAAAAGTCCCAATGATTGACTTTTATATGCTATAGAGCCTAAACTACTATCCATACAGGAAAATAGTCTTCTAGTAATTTAAAGCTTTACTTCTTGCCTTTCCAAATACCTTACTGTACAAAATAATAAAATAGTTTTGATTACAAACTAACCTTACCATTGTACGCTCAATAACTCTAAGCTGAGTAATAATTGCATGTGTGTATGTGCAGCCGGAGTCCGAATCTCACTTTCGATATCATCAGCCCACGGCATCCCATGACGGCACAGCGACATTACAATGATTACCTAGCTGAGAGTTTTTGTTTGAGGAATCGTGGTCATTTGGTTCAGATGAAATTTTTTAAATAATTTTGTTCGGAAAGGTATGACAATTTTATCTCGGTTCTGAAGATAAGAAAGCAGGCTTAAGATTATCTGAACATAATTTTTCTGTATGAACAGTAGTTTAGGGCCGACGAGCGATTCAAATCAAACTTTTGTCTATTTTACATAAGAACACTGCAAATATTTTAGAATGGAAGGAATCTATTGGGTCTCGCAAGTGGTAGGGAGGGAGTCTGTTTCATGGCTTGTGAAGTATTTTCGAGGGTTTTGTCAGTTCACATCCACATTCTTGCAAATTACCAACACATGTAAATAGATTTTAGTCATTGAACATGGTAGAGGCATAATAAAATTAGATCGCAGGAATTGCTCACGCTCCTTGCCAATAACTTAAAAGTGAATTATTTAACGTATAGTTTTTTTCAGATAACAGATGCAGATATCTTCCAAATACTTTTAGGCTTCTATAAAAAAAGACATAAATGATTGATGGCCGAAATGCATTGCCTGCCAAGGATTCAAGTTTCTACGATAAACAAAAACCAAAGTTAAACAGAATAAACTTTCCCACGAACGGTTTAGGCATATCCATTTAGATCTGGTAAAACAACTTCCAGATTCAAATCGGTATTCGTGAATTCTGAATATTGTCGAGAAGTTAACTCCATGGCCTGAAACAATACCAATAAATGACATTTTATCGTCTACTATCGTAAAAGCATTCATAATAGAATATGTCGGTCGTTTCGGCGCTCCAAATGTACTAACCACCGACCAAGGTATATAATTTGACTGCATATTTTTCTCTGAAATGCAGCAATACTAAGAAGGTACACATTGCATAATAACAAGCGCATGTTATTTTCAATGAAACGGTATATGATTGAAGGATTCCACCGGCACAAAATAACGCTCCAACCTGGTCTGACAACTTACCACTAGTCTTACTAGGTACTCAAACTTCTATTAGGTATGATAATGGGTTCACCAGCAACATTTCTTTATGGTCAAAACTTCGTAGCAAATTACCGGTGAGTTATTCATCATCTATTCTAGTTCCGCAGAGTGAATTCGCAAAGAAGCTCAAACAGGCCTTACGAAGAGCCGTATCGACTTTAATGCAATACAACTAGACAACTTTAACTAGCGCTTTGCTGGAAGCGAGTGTGTAGCGGCCTTTACTATGCTTCACACAAAATTCCATTTTCTCAATATATTACAATTACATCAAAATGCTTTTATAGTTTTGACCGAAGCCTACTCCTTTCTTCTCTCCTTTGTTCGGCCTTCAGCGGGAAGCGTCTAAAAATTGTTTATACATTTAAAGTAGTTCCAATTTTATCTAATTACGATTTTTTTTTGTCAACAACATCCAATAAATTAATTGAATTATTTCTTTCGTGGCCCTTGAAATTGCCGGTATATGGTTCCGGATTAGGATCCACAGAGGAAATCTCACATCGACTAAGTGCTAATAAAGGTCGGGTTAATTACAATGAAAGAGCACCTGGTAATTCAACTTTACCGTGCATTATACACATAAATCAATATCACATAAGATTTACTACTCCACTAGAATTTCGTAATTTTTCCTCAGGCCGTATGCCTCTCACCATAAAAATAGCTGAGTGTATGCCTAGGCATACAGCACTAGGATAGGCTATGAGGAAGAAAAACTTGTGCATTTTTCTTTTTGGAATAGAACCACATTGATGTGTTTGCTGGGCATGGAAAATTAGAGCGGGTACATAATTTAGGATTGAAACTCCGATATCGGAATCTACCACGACGATCTGACATAAAAATACTTTGGAACAGTCGACATCGGTCATGGCCTTGTGTATCGACAGATATCGACGTTAAAGAACCCGCAATTCGTAGCTGCAATTTCAAAATCACAATTGTTTTCTTCTTATTATTCTGCTAAGAGGCAGGGATTTTAAAACAATAATTTTTGTTCTTGCCACGTTCCATAAAACTTTTGAAACCACTCCAAAGTGGTGAAATTTATGTGTGATAAATGATTGCTATTGCCATGTTCCAGTTGCCATCAAATGTTTCTTTAAAATTGCAAAATTTCGATGGAACAAAGATTGTTCCTGATATGTTCCGAACTTTTACAAAAGCAACCTCAAAATTATGGGTATATTGAAGTGGCAAATTTTGTCCCAGCCACGAACCGGAAGCATATGAAAACAACATGTATGTGACGAGGACTTATATGTGGATGTTTTTAGGGATGGTATCACCGGCAGCCATATAATAATAATAATAATAAGTTAATTCACAATAAATTCTATTCTTAATTTAATTCTAACTGCATTTTATTAAATAAACGTCAACAATGACCCCGAGGTCAAATTAAATTGACAAGTAAATAAACTATATGAAAAAGAAAATGAAAAAAAAAAAACAAAAAATAAATAGATAAAAAAATTAAGTCAACTCCTAAGTTAAATTAAATTAAAAACTATTGAATGTAGGGTATATAAACTTTATGATTTTATAGCTTTGAAGCAGTACAAAGTGATAACTAACAATTAAACTCATCGATCAGAATTTGTCGAAACCTCCAGGCTAGCTTGGCATATGTATATAGGGCTTCATAATCGTTGCCGTTTAAAAGTGACATAACTTCTTCTTCTGTGAGGCTACTTTTGCCAAAAGCTATGACTCTGAATTCTTTGAGTATTGGGCAGATTGCTAGGTAGTACATCAAGTCTCCATCCACCTGCAGATTACATAGAGAGCACATAGAACCACCCTCCATACGCCGTGGGCTGACGTTCAGAGGGAGCATTCCCCATCTGTACATCAATATCAAATATATTTTCATCCTGGGAAAATCATCTCTGAAGTAGTTGAACTCCCCCAAACTATAGTTCAGTTTGTCATAAAGCCCGTGTCGCACTGTTTGTTTTGCTCTATCTTGCGCTTTTGACCTTAACCACTTTTCTTCGTTTTCTATAATTGCCGTCGGAATTATTGTCAACCTTTCAGTATTTTGCCCGGCAGGTTCAATCTGCACCCCATGCTTCTCAGCAAGATCTAACCATTCTTCGTACCAGTATGCTCTCTTCTCTTTGGGATTCTTTGCGAAAAATTGAGGTAGTCTACTTTCGCTGTAGGAGCACAAGACCCTAAGTATGTACGTGAAGTGGCATTTGAGGGTGTATACGTATAAGTTCGGGAGACCAGATTCTAACATGATTGCGTAGTTAGGTGTTGCTCTTGGTAGTAAAAAAACCTTCTTAATGAAAAATCGATGCAGTTTCTCTACCTCTTCATACTCCTTGAAGCCCCAAACTTGTGCTCCATAGCACATCAGCGTTCTATATACCGCTGAATACATCCAGAATTTTGATGAATGGTTTTTCTGCTCGTTCCCTATAAAGCTATTCCACGTGCTATTGAGAATCGCTTTAGCTACGTTTAGCCGTTTCCTTAAGTGTTCCTTCATGACCAGTTTTGGTGTTAAAGTGATTCCTAGGTATTTATGTTTATTGACGATTTCAATGCCCTCTCCACGGTAAGTCCAATTCTCTGCGGCCGCTTTTCTGCCTCGCCCTTTCTGGAATATCATTATCTTCGACTTATTCAAATTAAGCACCAGGTTTCATCTTTGGCAGTATTCTTCTAATTTATCTATCATCTTCTGCAATTCTGTGGGTTTCTCTGCCATCAGTAGCAAATCATCCGCGTATAGGAGGCTCTCAATAACATATCCATCAATGTTTACTCCGAGATGCATGAGGTCATCGATATCATTTATGAACTGGGCAAATAACAATGGGCTCATCAAGCATTCCTGCCTGAGTCCCTGGTAGAGTGTTACCACCCCACACTTGCGCACTGGTGAGCTTATATAGGCCCTGTAAAAATTTTATGAATTTAGTGGAGACCCCAATCTGATAGATTTTGTAGAAGAGTGCCGCGCGGTCAATCGTTTCAATTGCCGCTTTAAAATCCACGAAGAATGCATAGACTTTTCTTCCTTTTTTCAGTTTGATTTTAACGATGTTAAAAAGGTTAAATATATTGTCTATCGTTGAGTATCCTGGTCTGAATCCAGCTTGAGATTCTTTCAATATGCCGTGACTTTGCTCCCTAAAAACTAGCCGGTTGTTTGCAATACCAGTCAGGAGTTTTACAGCAGCATCCATAAAAGACAGTCCTCTATAATTTTCCGGAAGATTTGGATCTTCCTTCTTATAGATAAGGAAGATAATGGAATTTGTGAAGCTTTCTGGTATGTTCCCACTGTCGAATATGTTGTTGAAAGCTCTTACCATCTTATTTAAGAATTATATAGGAGCATATTTATAGAATTCATATGGAACTCGATCAGGTCCTGGTGCCTGGTGAAATTGCTGATGGCAATTTCTTCGCGTTGTAGATAGATAAGCTAACCATGTTTTAAGCATGATTAACTTATTTCTATTTATGAAAATTAAATATTTTCCCAATGATAATTATTAATTATAATTATCATTTTTAACCCTTTCAACAATCTTTCCCCCTGCGAAAAAGATGATTATTCTTTGAAGAGGAATAATTCTCAGGGGAAGTTGTTGTTGGGGCTATATCAGTGGTTCGGCTATTGGTCGGTCTGGCACAGTCTTTCGGGTTTACATATTGTCTAAGTTTCTATTTAAAAAAAAAACATTTTTTTTGTAATCTTCCTAATTTTTTTTTAATTCTTCTTAAATATATAATACGATTCTACTCTATTCCTTTATTACCTTATTTATTACTACTGTTTGTTTTTTTCTGTATGTTACATATATATATTTTTTTGTTACACTTATATATCTGTTACATTCTTTGTTAAAGTTAGTAGTTATTTAATTTTTATGGTAGGTTACTTTTGTTATAATATTTAATACCCCTATTTGTAATTTTATGTTTTATTCTTATTTATTTTTATTTGTACTGTTTATTATTATTATTTATATACAGCGGGGCAGGATATCTTTTACTTTGCTACACTTGCTATTACACTATTTTTCCTTAAATCTATGCTTTAATAATTATATACGTATGTCCACTCCCCTTCTGTTTTTATTATTATCTATTATTACTAATTTCTTTATGGGTTGAAACCACCAACATTTATTCTATTACCAGTGATAGTGCTAATGACCGTTTAAAGTGGTGACATTATACCACTTGCACTGACCTAGTAGGTGGCCGGGTGCGGGTCCTTTTGAGAGGGGTAGGTTCGATTATTTCGATTTGCTCGATTTGTTCCTCCGCCTCTGTGGTTTTCTCAGATTTGTATGAACGGTAATTTTTAACAAATGGCACTAGCCATTTGGCGACCATGTACAGTACCAAGAATTCGGTTTACTTAGTTTAATAAGTAGGTCTCTGGGAGGCATTTGTGCTCTGAATTGGCACTGTGGCTATTCGTTTAATGAGTTGAAGAGCAGCTTCACTACGCATTCTTTAGACATAGCTGCCTTTGTAACAGAAATGCCTAGCTTAGCGATGTAAGTGTCCTCCTGCGAATATTGCGTGATATTTTTGAAGATTTTAAGATCTTGGGTTTTTAATAATAGGATATCCTGTGTCTGTACCTGGTGCGCTACGTGCGAGTACTGTGTATCGGGTACTAATGATTGTTTTTTATTAATTTGTGTGGGGAAACTGTGTACTCCATACAACTTCATTTGTGGTAGATTGAAAATCGGAAGTTGTATTCGAATGACTAATTTGTCTCGGACGAGACAAGCCTTTGTTTCCGCTGTCTGATATAGCAGGGAGGGACAATTTTGTGCATCTGGGAAAGTAGCGAGGGACTAGGGGTATACCTCTAATAAACTTTTGGGAGACACCACTAGCGGATGCAACTGCAGATTTTTACTGGAGATTATTATGTCGAGTAAGGCTTGCTGTCTGTACTCAATCTCGACAATTTGTAAGGTCAGGCTTGAAAGTATTTCCTGCCTTAATTGTCTCATTAGTAAATCATCAGTGATGTTTTGTAGTTTATTTACCTGGAGATTTATTTGACGCAGCCTTTCCTGGAGGAATGTCAACGGCTTTTGAATTTGCTGTACTGTAGTTTTGACTACACTGATCTGCTGTCTTTCCAGGTCGGCTAGTGCTTTTGGATTTGTTTCGAGCTCCTTGAGTCGACTATATACCTCTTGTTCATTAGTGCTCTCCATGGTCTCGAATAGGTAGTGCATTGCATTCCATATTCCGTCGAAGATAGATCTTGTTGATCCTGATTTTGGGACCACTTCTCGAATGACACTTGTTCTCCTATTGGTATTTTCTAAGAGTGAATGAACGTGTTTTTGTTGACTCAGGCATAGCTCATCCGGTTGAGAACGATTCAGGCATAATTTATACACTAGGTGTTTCGCCTGTTCTGCCATATGCATCCTGTTGTCCAGTTCCAGTAGATTTATCTCCGTTAGAATATTCCATGTACCGTGGTATACTTGCAATTTTCCTAAATCCTCATACAGTATTCCCGTATTGTTTTCATGGGACTTATGGTGTTGGATTCCGGTTGTATTCGTCCCATTGCCAGATGGAAACAGCATACTAACACTAATATGTGCTTCATGTTCTCTAGAAAATGAAGGAGAGGCATCGTTAGTCAATTAGTCATACTAGATGATCTTGTGTGTATAACTAGAAGAACTTAGTTTAATAGGGGTTCAAACGGTTGTTGTGTACGACAACCTGCCGCTTGCCTATTTTTATGGTATAGTGTTTGTTGGACTGGGTACATTGATTATAAAATATGGGCTGACCCAGACAATTTATGTTTTCGGCTTTCACTTTTGAGGAGGACTTTGTTTCATAGGTGGAAAGTGAGAGGACTGACTATTTTGTCGTAATGTGCCTTTGAGCGTTGTTTGCTGGCTAAGAGATTTTTACGAGCCGTGGCATACGATTTTTGTATTCTATATTTGAGAATATGGTAATAACTTTCGTGGTTATAAAAGGGTTCAGGATCCCGTTTTAAATTAGATAGGACATCCGCTGTGACGCCGTAAAGAAATCGATCGGGGTTAATTTAGTACCCTCGTGTACACTTTTATTGTATACGAATGTAGCGGTTCGCAGGAATTGATACCATGATTTGGGGTTTTCGTCTACAATTGTACGCATATATTCGATTAATGGTCTATGGGCACGCTCCAGTGCTCCAATAGACTGAGGATCGTTGACTGCTAGCGTTTTGTTGATGAGCGCTGGCTGCTAAAAATTCAGGCTGCTTGTCGAGCTGTGTCCTGGTTGACTTTAGTATTCGTCCTTCAGGGTGGTTTTTTGATGTTTGGCCACTTCCTTCTTTGGATTTTTCACTTTTTCCCTCGGTCGTGGCTGTGCACTAAGTTGGGTGAACGCTTGCCCGCCTGGAGCAGAGGCGCCTAGAGATGGTATCTAGCTGAGTGTTGGGGGTGACTTGGCCTGAGTGGCTTAGTCAATGGAACCCTTTTGGTTCGAAGGATTAAGGCTTTTCAAGCTTTTATGATGCTTTTTACTAGATGTAGCTTCCCCAATCCTACCGGCTGCGCCAATTTTGTGATATATTTCAAGGGTGTAAAACACCATACTTAACCTCCAGTTTCGTTAAGTACCAAGGGAATATGTTGGTCAATGTACTCACTATCTTGTAGGTAGTAATCCTTTTGTGTTGACAAATGCGCCAGAGGCTTGGCCCATATGTTTATCAGAAATCACAACTCTTATGTTTTATGCTGACACACAACACATTTATTGCTTTTCTTTTTTTTACAACACTTCAATCTTATCTTAGTATACAGCTTGTAAGTTTTATTTTTATATACAGCTCCTTAATTCTAAACGATAGGTGTATCTTCAGAACCTAATTTTCTACTCTACCGATTGGTTCCTTTGGAACCTCCTTTTACAAATTTAATTAATTTTTGTTCTGCACTCTTGCCAACTTTTCCTTTTAAAACTCTTTTTTGTATATCTCTCGACCAAACAAAAACCCGAGGTGACCGCCACCAAGTTTAAAAATCAACTCGCAGAGACTTGGATTTTTCAATCTCTAGACTCTTCGTTCAGGATAGGAAAATGCTTAATTAGCATTCCTATCCTGAGAAAATTTTTTGCCGCTGGACATGTTTTAACGTGCCCAGAATTATCGCGACGGACGATGGTTGAAACGAAATTTGATATTTTCATAAATATCAAACCATCGCCGTCTTGCTATCGTCCATACATTGTTGCGATCAGAATGTATGCAGCTCGCGACAATTTGCTGATAAGTGCTTTTTTCGGTAAAGACTTGATCGTTTCAGTCTTCACGGACGTAAAATTGCATGCGCCAGATATGTATGTATGTATATGTACATACATATCCAAACCACTTGGGATGTAACTTAAAACTTTTATTTTTGCCAAGTCGTTTTGTGGGAATATTTTTATTATTTGTTGCAAAAGAATTTGAAGAAATTGCTGATGGCAATTTCTTCGCGTTGTAGATATATAAGCTAACTATGTTTTAAGCATGATTAGCTAATTTCTATTTATGAAAATTCAATATTTTCCAATATTTTTGCAATGATAATTATTAATTATAATTATCATTTTTAACCCTTTTCAGGTATACTACACGCGTACATAGTTCCGATGTTCATTTCAGAGAAACAGGGCTGGTAATTTTTGATTTGATGTTCTTTAAGAGTGTGTATCACCTATAAATAAAATTTTATAATAAGACTTTTGTGAGCTTAAATATCAAAGCGCTTCTTTAAAAGTGCAAAAGTTTTATCATAGTTTCCGGTATTGACCTCCAAAGATTTGATTGAGCAAGTCCTATTAAAGAATATCTGATAAGTGGAAATTTATGCATATTAGTTAAATCTTCATCGTTGTTTTAAATTATTGAACATTGAATAGAATTCTGTCCAATTAGTGAATTTTCCGGTTAAAGTTTTAGTTTTGCACCAGGGTTGAACAGAAATAGATTCACACTCAGCATGTGGCAAAGAACATCGAATTCTTGTGTCGCTCAATATACGCAGAAGGTTTACCTTTAAGTCTACATAATATTTCCATTTAATCATATATTTCTGCTCTTCTGCGACTAGACATTCAATGCACTTTATTGAAATTTTCTAGAATTGGTTTTAGCATGCCTAGACGAGTTTGAGTTCAGCCGTATCCATTGATTTTAACTTCTGCATCTTAATAATTTGTTATGGAACTATGGTGAGTGATTGGCTTGGACGTGAAGTCCAGACTGGCAGCATGGGCTGACAAATCACTTGGTAGACAGCGCTGACATGCAGGGCGGCACGCTAGCTCACTTCGGTTATTGGCGGAGTGTGGGGGAGGGGGTTCCACGAAAACCTACCACTGCTACTTGCCATATACACAAAAAAATTCGTGCCTAACAAAAGCCGTTGCACACATACGGTCTAGAACGGACCCTTGCACTACTTACCAATACTTATGTGAAGGCGCAGGTGACGTGCCTTCAGCTGCTTTGCTCTCTCCACTCATTTGACACTGATGGCAGCAAATTATTTCAATGTCCCTGTGCTGACCTGAAAGAGAGTAGAGGAGCGGACTTTTTCAACCCCTATATCAAGAGTGCTCCATGAGAGTAAAAGGAGAAAGCTACAAGTTCAGCATTTTACAACATTATAAATTCTTCTTGTACTTATAAATTTGTTTTAGAATCGTTAAAAATAAAAGTTCTTAAAATTCTTCTTTCTCCATCATTGACCGATTCTAACAAGTGTACGTTCGATTCCCGTCCGCGGGTAAAATAAATAAAAAGTATATATTTGTGCCCTCTCATCGTTACTGGTTAATACCAGCTGAAAGCAAACGTGGCTTAGTAGGTGTTTGCACTCGGCAAAAAGGTCAACGCTCGCATAGAATCAGCAAGTACATGCTCTATAAGCGGGCGCTTACCCCCAAAAACAATAACGCTAATTCTAGCGAATAATTCTTGCATTCAATGTGTCATTGCAAATATTTTTATGAATATGACATCCGGTCAAAGGTGCAAGAGAAGAATGCAAGAATTACTCGCCTGATTGTAATTTAAGTAGGTTAGCATTTTACATTTAAGTTATTTCGTTAGTCGGTTATTTTTTTGTTATCGCCTTGCATAGCCAAGCAATTAATTGCAATGTTAAATTATTAGTGAATATGTATGTAGGTATTGATTTTCGCAAATAGTGATAGGTAGGAACATATGAAGATTTCCTTAGTTAAGTGCAATTTTAATATAAATTGAATATGATTTGTAATAAACGAGCAGTCTTGTTTTTAGTAGCAAATAGTTGTTTTAATTTTGAGTTCACTTAATCAAAGCTTCCCTGTCAGATATCTAATTTTGGTTTAGTGGTACAAGAACCGCTGCACTCTCATCAAAAGCCAAGGTGTAACAGCTTGACTTATTACAATTTCATAGGGAACAAAATAATTCTTGAACATTGGTGACCCCGACGTGATTCAGGTGAAACACTTGAATCGCAGTTCAACTATATTCAGAGCAATCATCTTGAAGCCGTAATGGAGAAGCTAGCGAAGGAGCAGGACACTCTAGGAACGGAACTGCAAAAGGTTTTGATAAACTACAAAAATGACGGAGACGGCAGAAATACCAAGGAGTACTACGAAGAAAGATTGAGACGCCTGGAATCATTCTGGTCCACCTTCGATTCAAATGACAGTAAAATTAGAGCCCTACCTAAAGTTCCTCTGGAGCATGGGTACTTTACAAAGGCGTACTACGAAGAAATACACGACATATACGAATCATACAAGACCCACTTTGAGGAACAATTACGGTCCTTCCAAGAAGACGAATCCAGCAACGATGATTATAACGCAAATCAATCTGAAGACAAGTCAGCAGAAACTGCATCAAGGCCACTGATTACGTTAGCCCAGTCGAATTCACCAGAAGAACAGTCTACTCCGTTGTTGTCTGAAACCTCAGCAGATATAATAAGAATCATTAGAAGGCAAAGAGGGATCATACAATCTTTACGCCATCTTATTGATAACACGTACGAATCAGATGATCATCCCGAACAGTACTACCACATTAGACCCCAGACCTTAAATCAATACTGGGTCAAAGTAGAGGAGTATAATCACGTATTCGTCCTGATGCTACACCTGATAAAATAAAAAATTATGTTGCAAATTTGATTAGTATTTCAAGCAACCAAATTACATGTCATCCACTATGGAAAAAGGATGCAGACTTAAATAAATTCAGATCTGTGTCATTCAAACTAGGAGTACCCGAGCACTTTATATCTATATTGCTTATGCCTGACATCTAGCCATCCGGCACATGTGTCAGGAGATTCATCAAATCATAAACGATCTGGTTTCGAATCGACCTCAAATCCAGTCTTAATTGATAATTCGATGGAAACCGATTCCCCGGAATTGCGTGATCTTATTGCCAATTTCGACTTCTCTACAATAAATTTTTTAAACGTTGATAATAAAGAGAATAGGTTGAAATGCTTTTATCAGAATGTTCGTGGCTTAAGAACGAAATTGAGAGATTTCTATCTCTCAATAATGGAAAATGACTTTGACATCATCGCCATCACGGAAACTTGGTTGCATTTCAAATAGTGAGATTGTTGATGAAAGCTGCTACACAATCTATAGGAAAGATCGTTGTTCTCTCGCATCTGGTTTTTCACGTGGAGGCGGTATTATGATTGCAGTACGTACTTCTATGATTAGTGAACAAATTCACTTATCCAATGAGTCGTGAATCATTGAACAACTTTGTGTTCGCATGAGTAACTTCGATACCACTAATTTTTTGGATATATGCATCTGTTATATTCCTCCATCTTCTTCACTTGAGGCTTACAAGGAGCACATACTCAATATTACTAGTTTATCTGATAATATCAGGGACCACCACTTATGCTATATGGGTGACTTCAAACTAAGTAATTTACGTTGGACCCGGAATGATGATGACGCGATGCTAATCCCTATTAATGTATCTTCTGAAGCAGAAAGTTTTGTCATAGATAACTTATTAGGCTTAGATTTATTTCAATTAAACAATATTAATAATATTTTTGGCAGAACTCTAGATTTGTTATTTGTTATCCCTGATTCAGTAGTATACATTAGTGAGGTTAAAAGTCCGTTGACGCCAGTTGATTTTCATCATAATGCCATTAGCTTTAATATTTCTCTTTATGATTGATTGTGCTCCTTTACAGAATTCTACCGATAAAATTGAATTTAATTTTAACAAAGTTAATTATTTAGATCTTAATACCTTTTCTCTAACATAAATTGGTCCTTTTCGGAACATTGTGATCTGCTGAGAGAATACAACAAATTTTTTGACGTTGTCCATGAAGTCCTACATAAATTTGTCGTTAAAAAATCTGAATGTAGGAATAAACACCTAAAATGGTTTGTAAACGATCTTTTAAGGTTGAAAAATGCTAACACAAAGGCACACAAGCAGCGCTGATGAGGCTTTGTTTCATAGACTTAGAAAGGAATACGAGGTCTTGCATAGTTATCTGTATGGTCAATACGTGTGTTCAATTGAAAACAGCATTAGCTCTAATAGTAAGACCTTTGTCCTTTATTAAATCCAAGCGCACGACTTCTTCTTTTCCGAAGGTTTTAAATTATGGTTCTAATAAGTCGTTCGATTTGTAAACCAGTTGCAATCTTTTTGCTTATTACTTCAAATCTATTTATAGTATCGAATCTTTTAGTGAATTGGATCATGAATACCCCGTTAACACTGATACATCCCCTTTGGATGTTGGTCATTTACCGATTTATGCTGATGATGTCTTGAAGGGTCTAAATGACCTCGATTCCACCACAAGACCAGCTTCTGATGGGTTATGTCATTCGCTACTTAAAAATTGCACGGTTTTTTTGGCCGATCCTTTATGCAAAATTGTTAGCCTATCCTTAAGAAGCGGTACTTTTCTTGATGAGTGGAAAATTTCATAAATCACTCCTATATTTAAAGCAGATTCTAACAGCGTCAAAGAAATTTACAGACCAGTCTCTGTTATGCAAGTCGTACCTAAATTACTAGATTATATAGTTAACTCTAAGCTTAGCTCTCTAGTTAAGGAATATGTAGTCCCTGAGCAACATGGCTTTATTACGGGGAGGTCATGTGTAACTAATCTTACATTATTTTCGAACTATACTATAAGTGCTTTTGAAGATCGTGTTCAAGTGGATACTATTTATACTGATTTCTCGAAGACATTTGATAAGAGCAGCATTCCTCTTCTCATTCTTTTTTAAACTGGATTCTGGCCTATTTATATAACCTGAACTATATCTGATGTAATAACGGTCACCTTGGGAGTTCCTCAGGGTAGTCACTTAGGTCCTCTATTGTTTCTGCTTTTCATTAATGATATAGCAACTTGCTTTGATTTGTCAAATGTCTAATATTTGCGGATGATTTAAAACAATTCGTCAGAATAAACTCTTACTACTGCAGAATGATCTCAATATACTTTCTGATTGGTTCTCTAAAAATAAGTTATATGTTAACATATCAAAATGTAAAATTATTACTTTTTATCGCATCTCTTGTCCTTTCTTATTTGATTATAAATTTAATCATGCTATAGTTTCTCGAACAAATCATATCAAGAGTTAGGTGTTATTTTTGACACTAAATTGGCGTTTACCCCTCACATTAACACTATTATTATTAAATCAAGACGTTGTTTAGGATTCCTTAAGCGGAACTCCAAGGACTTTCATAACAATCAGAACTTCAAGACATTATAGTTTTCGATCATGAGATCCATTCTGGAATATGCATCCATTATTTGGTGTCCATATTATAACGTACATATTGATAGTATTGAATCCATTCAAAAGGCATTTACTAGATTTGTTCTACAGAAAATAAATTACCAAAATGACAACTTACCATCATTTATTGTGAGATGTAAACTGCTTGGTTTGTTTAGTCTGAAACTTCGTCGCGAAGTTTCCTGTGCTTTATTTCTCAAAGATATACTTTCGTTTAAAACAAAATCGTTCGAATTGCTATTATTAATTAATATATATCCTCCTAAAAGACCAATACGCTCAAGGGATTTTTTTGTATGCACCTCAGCATAGAACCAAATATGGCTATCAAGGACCAATTTCTAATTGAGTATTTAATTACAATTCTTTCTCATGACTTGTAGATATTTGTATGCCTAGAGAAAAATTTAAAAGTATAATTTTTGAAAATGCTTTGTCTTCACAAAATTATTAGTTCTTCTATGATAATTTATTTTATTTGATAAAAGTAGATTATTAATGCAATAATGAACAATCTTTGTTTACGTAAAATGCTATGCAAGTCTGTAAGATTATTATATTCGGTAGACTGATTCAAATAAATAAATAAGAACGTATATACTATTTTCATTTTAATTCCAATGGGCCCCAACCCTCCATAATGGGAGTACTAAAACATAACTTAAATTAAGTTTCAATTAAATAGCTTGGTGAATACGGCCCTAAGTACTGTGAATAGAGGGTGACAATTAAAAATATAGCACAATATTATACAAAATTATGCAATAATAAGGCTACATTCACAATCGAGACTATCCTCTATTTTTAGAATTACATAATTTTAAATCAACTTAACTTATCGAAAAGAAATAGTAAAATGTTGATACATATTATATTATTAATATTTGTTTAAGATTAGAAATATTGAAGGACATTTTAATAATAATTTTTTTTGTAAGGAGACTAATGTGGCGCATTGTTAGTAATTACTCTTTGTTTAATTAGTTCGTAGTAATTTTTTCTTTTTATTTTTTTCTCTCTTTTTCCTATTTAATTCGGCACACTACTGTACATCTTAAGACTGTAATGATCTATGTACTGAACGGACAGGTGCACAAATGGCCATGATTTCATTAGACCAACAAAAGGCTTTTGATAGCGTCTCGCACGAGTATCTCTTGACTGCTCTCGAGGCATTTGGGTTTCCGCCCAGGTGGCTCGATATCGTCAGGAAGCTATATAGAGATTCAGCGGTTTTGATTAAGCTTCAAGGACAAGTTCTGGCTCCTATCTCGTTTCATCGAGGTATCAGACAGGGCTGTCCATTGTCAGGTATGCTTTATGATCTTTCATTGGCGCCGCTACTGGTGAATCTTCGTCGAATGCTCGGACAGTATTCAGTTCGTGTACCATATACCTACCAATGATAGACCTCTTATGTTGGCGTATGCGAATGATCTGTCTATTTTCGTAACAGGAGGTAAAGCTTTTCCGGTCGCTCGTGCTGTTCTCGAACAGTTCGATCGTATAGCGGGCGCTAAAATCAACCTTATTAAGAGTCAAGGCTTGTGGTGTGGAAGGTGGAGAAGTCGTACAGATACTCCACTGAACATCCAATTGACTAATACTTGCCTGAAGTATTTAGGTGTGTATATCGGACGCGAGAGTAAATCAAATAATAGCCGCAGCGCTGTTACGAAACTCTCTAGAGCTGTAAACTCATGGCGTAGTCGACTGTTTACATTATCCTTAATGGGTAGGTCAGTCGTGATAAACTATTTGATTACCTCGTCCATCGTTCATCTGCTAAAGTCTAAGACGTTTTATGAAGGCTTCGTAGGTCTTCTTCAAACAAAAGCGATAGACGCCTTTTGGTGCGGAAGACGATGGGTTGCTGAAAGCACGCTCTGTCTGCCAGTCAAGATAGGTGGATTAGGTCTCACTAACTTGGTTGTGAAATCAAGGTGTCTCCAAGTGCTTGCATTCCAAAGACTGTTTTGCCAGAGAGACAGCTTGAATTCCCAACTGTGGGTGAATGTACTGGGAGGGATCGGCATAGGGGAATATTACTACCTACTCTCTGTTCGACCACCTTATCCTCGTGACTGGCCACAGGATCTAATCTCATCGATTCAGACCAGGGGCAGAATCAAGCCAACATTTCACAATAAGTGGATTGCTCTACGGTACCTGCAATTCGCGTCAATTCCAATCAGGTTTAATCCTGAATTAATAGATTCAGTGTTCAGTAATGCTCGGCGTTTTGAAGCTGACACGCATACACTGACTGTTCTCGGAGATATTATTTCGGAGATATTATTGATATCTCTGGAAACTGTCGAATAAACACTAACGCTGCATAACTACACGACCTGGCTGCTTCAGCGCGGGAGAGATTTCGCCAACTTGGGACCAGTGACTCTGACGCTAAGTTGGAAGATGCTTTCGTGCTGAACACACCACCACACACACCTTTCAGCACACTTACAACACGTGTGCTCCGTGACGTGCTTATGGCAATAAGACCTCCGGAGTGTACAGGATACAACTGATGGCTAACACACCTCGGCGTGAATATGCGCGTGATGGGAGGGATAACTTGCAGAGTAGTCTGCAGTTATCCTTCTAATTACAAAGATGCTGATGTAGCACTTAAATTGCTGCATCACAGTCTTGTGAATCCTAATCAGTTGTCACATATTGATCGGCGGGTTCAGATGATTTGCACAGTTTGTGCTGGTGAAGGCACCCTGATTCACAGGTTCTTCACTTGTCCGGCTTTGCAGGGTCTAATGGATCTCGTGCGCGGTATATGTCAGTTGATCCACTCGAATTTCGGCATTACTAGGACATCGTATCTATGGGGACCAAAGGTCTGTAGTCGAGTGAATTGTTTGATTATCTTTGTGTTGACACTGGCCAAATCTACAATTCACCCGTACTACATGAGAGTCGCTGACACATTCAACTGCACATGGCAACCAGTATCGTCGGTGCAGGATGGAGCTCTTGTCTTTCACTGGCGAGAACAGGCCACAGCATTTGCAACATTAGTCCACGGGGCTTCTTCCCGCTTAGGAATCGTTGCAAGTGCTGTGGGAAGGACAAGCACTCTGTTATAGATGCTAAGCTGGAAGGATGACGAGGGCAGTTTGTAAAGGTCTATGATACTACAGGCTGCCCTCGCGGGACTCCATAACGGTATCGCGTAAATTTTGCGTTCGTTCGGTTTGTCATTCGGTTTCGGTCTCGGTACAAAATTGTTAAATTTATATGTTGAAATTTCGATAGTTTAGGAAATAATTTTTATTAGATAATCTTTGCGAAATCTGAATCTTCTTGGAACTGCCAAAATAGGGACAAGTAATAAATTTTTTTTTTTTCATCTTTTGAGAACTTAATGTTTCGTTTTGTTCATTAATTGTATAATGTCACGTTAGTTTTCGTTGTCCCTTTTGATCATTTTGTAATTTTTAGATTAGCTAGTGTCTGTTATCTTTTTTCTTTTACACCTTGTAGAGCCTTTTGCCACCTATTTTTAAAGAATTTTTAAAAGAGCCAAAGAGCCAACAATAAAAGAGTCAAAAAAAAATATTATTATTACCCTCACTAAAAGATGCATTATTCTTTGTCAGATCCAAAACCCTCGAGAAAACTTCCCAAGCCATGAATCAGAAATCTATATGTATGCGTTGTGAATCAGTTTTCTAAAATGCTCTATATTGATACTTATGGAAAAGTGCCAAAGATGGACTTTATATATGCTATAGAGCATAAACTACTATCCATGCAGGAAAATTGTCTTCTAGTAATTTAAAGCTTTATTTCTTACCTTCCCAAAGGCTGAACTTCCTATATACATTACTTAACAAAATGATAAAATACTTTTGATTACAAACTAACCTTAATACTCTCAGCTGAAAAATAATTACATGTGCGTATGTGCAGCCGCAGTCCGAATCTGTAGTTAGCTACATTCGATATCATCAACCCACGGCATCCGATGACGGCACATTACACAGCTGAGAGTTTTTTTTAGAGGAATCGTAGTCATTTGGTTCAGATGAACTTTTATACCCTACATGAAATCTATAGGGTATACTAAGTTTGTCATTCCGTTTGTAACACCTCGAAATAATGCATAATATTAAAAGTTATTTTGTTTTTTGCATGTCCGTCCGTCCGGCCATCCGTCTGTGCGCACGATAACTCTAGAACGCGAGTTAAATTACACGGTAAGCCAAACGATAAAAAAAATTATTATTTTAATAAAACTTTATTTACGAATTAGCTTTGCTTCTACTATGGTTAACGGTTAAAAATTAACTAACTAACTTGATCAGATTTTTGTTTCATGCTTACTTCTTGACCTTCTTTTAATTATTGTGTTACTGTCTGAAAAACTGCTGAAGAGCAAAAATTGTGGGAACTTGGTAAAATAGCAAATTTAAGAATGATAAAGGAAATTGCGTAAGTTACATATTATTTTAAAAGGTAGTTGACTTAACTTTATGAATTATATATAATGCTGATGAAAGGAAATGTAATGTATGATGATATAGGGGCACGTGGAGAGTTTGTTGCCTGTTTATGGATATTGTGAGTGTGAGGGTACGTAACTCCTCCCCCCTAAGTATGAAGGAATGGCCAAAATAGCTGAAGTTTCGGGGTGCTTCCTGTAGGGTCTGTATCTAATGACGGGTTTCCTATTGTTGGTCCTTTGTTGAGATGTATACGATTATCCCCTTTTGTGGTTATGTGTTTATAGGTTATATAGATGAGAATTGCCAATATGAGTAAGCTTGTAACTGCTAAGGCTCCTAAGGTGAAGTCATCTTTTACTTGGGTTTCCCACTCGAGAAGTTGGATTGCCTTCTTGCTATCTGTGTGGTAGAATTTAAGTTTTTCCAGTCTAAGGTCTTCGATGGTAGATGAATAGTTGATGTGATTAGGGATCATCGGGTAGATGTAGATATCGTCCCAGTAGGTGTTAATGCGACCGAGATAATTGATGCCATTTATCTGCACTGAGCAGTTCTCGAAGTGGATCAGTTGAGTTCCTTTGATAAGCAAGTTGTTAATTTCGCAGGTAGTCTTTATAGGTGTTTCAGGGATGCTAGTTAAGAGAATATAGTTGGGTTCTGGTTGTATTATTTCCGATCTTTTTGTTCCTTCGATCAGAGTACACTCTGCTGGTAGGTTCTGCATTATGCGTCCTATACACTTGGAATTGTCGACTGACTCCTGGTGTGTTGATTCCTTGCAGTAGAATACTTCTTCAACTCTGGGACATGCTTCGTCAAAATATTGAATTTTTTTAGGATTGTGGATTAGGTAGGGTCTGACAGGAATTGTTTTTGTATCATTTATTGGTAAGGGAATTATATGGACCATGGAATAATTTTCTTCGGTTAGTATTGGTATTTGGACGTTAAAAATTATATTCGTGTAATTGTAGTAAGCCTGTAATCCCAGAAGTTCATAAATGTGTTCGTCTGATCTAATTTTGACTGATTGGTTTTTCATAATACTATAGATTTCCGTAATTTCGTTGGGACTTAATATTTGCTTAGAGATTATATTTAGACGGGCAAGTGTAATGGCTTCGGCTATATTTGTTAAGTGATTATTTAGTAGATCGATATTATAGTTGATTAGGTTAAGGTATTGTGCATATGCAAATGTATCTCTGTTATTTCCAATGCTATTACTTATCTTATCTTGTTGGTTGTTGATATGGGTTGTAAGATTTTTAAAACGTTCTAGCATTTGATTATTTAACATTGTCTCTTGATTAACTCTATTTTTTATATTGGTTTGATCTGACAGCAAGTTTTCAATTTCCTTATTTATTCGATGCGCATCTTCTGCATCCATATTTCCCGTGATACTCTTAATTACCGTTCCCAATCCGTTTATAATCCCTCTTCTACTTCTAATATTTGGTTTTAGGGTATTTAATTTATGTTTTAAATCTAATAATTTAATGTTTGTTACGTTGAATGATTCTCGAAGCTCGTCAACGTCGTTCAGTGTTGCGAGTGAGACTGGTATCTTGTCTATCGTCTGTTCGTAAGTCGTTAGTCTCACTATGTGTAGTAGGTTGTTGTATCCCTGCGTTGTTCTCGCAGTTCCTAGTCTCATTATCATTTGTGTTTCGTCAAGTCCTGTATTTCTAGTTTTTGCCCTTGTGCGATTATGATCCTGAAATTTATGTTTAATTTTTAATTTTCCCTTATGTACTTTTTATTTCTGTCGGTTAGTATTGAGATTTTTTTGTCTTGTGTTACTTTATGTTTTGTGAATCTTTTAGTCAACTTGTTGCGCCTACATTCTTTTCTATAAACTGATTTACCTAATTCTAACTTGTCTGGCACTCCTCTACTCCTATTTAGTTTTTCTAATCTTTTGGTAGTATTTTCTTCTAACTGTTTTCTTAAGGTATTCATGTTCCTTGTTGTATTTCAGTTTTTTATCTAGATTATGGATTCTTCCGTAAAATAGTTCATATGGAGTGAATTTAGTTGAAGAGTGTATAGCGTTATTGTACGTTGTTATTGTTTCATCTAGTATTTCGTCGTGGTCTTTATTTTTCATTCGATTATAAATTATTCGATAGATTTCGGTCAATGTGGAGTGCATACGCTCTACAGGAGCGTTACTACTCGTCTGTTGAAATGACGTTATATGTAAGTTGATATCGTACTGTTTACAGAAGTCTCTAAATATGTTAGAGGTAAATTCTGCTCCTTGATCGCACACGATTTTCTTGGGAATGCAGTGAAGGCTAATGAAATTTTTCAATGATTTTATCATTGTCAAACTATTTCTAGCAGACACTGTGTATGCTGCGCCGAATTTAGAGAATTTATCTATGATAGTTAGAATCTGGTTTTTATTTATGGTGTAAATATCTATATGTAAGATGTCGAGGGGTTTGTTAGGGAATTCGGGGATTTCAAATTTTAATTTGGGTGGACTTCTATCGTATTTCATTAATTGACAAGTCTCGCAGTTGTTAATTGTTTGGGTAATTTTCCCTTTCATAAATGGAAAATATACTTCTCTTTTATGTGTAAGAACGTTTGTTTGATGCCTCTATGGTTACTCTTGATGTGATATGAATTTATGATTTGATCTTGTTCGTCATTATCAGTGACGTCTCGTAATAATTCAGTGCATCGGATTAGTTTAAAATTCTTGCTCCCTGAGAAAAATTTGGAATAAACCTCTTGTACTACTTTAAATGTATTATCGTCTGTCAATATTGCCGTTAACTTATTAGGAGGAAGAAATCTTTTAAAAATTCCTACAACATTTTCTTCGGAGAAATCTGATGATGTAATTATGCGTCTTTGTTTATTTTTGAAGGGAGATTGTAGTGAATTTGGGGATTTCTTATCTGATTTTTCGAGAATTAATTGTATGTTGAATTCATTTAAAGGCCTCTCCGAAATTGGAATT
Source organism: Dioctria linearis (assembly GCA_963930735.1). Classification (NCBI taxonomy): domain Eukaryota; kingdom Metazoa; phylum Arthropoda; class Insecta; order Diptera; family Asilidae; genus Dioctria; species Dioctria linearis. The sequence goes on along the minus strand of OZ005740.1, from coordinate 144,014,093 downwards.
CCGTCGTTTAAATTTTCTTCTGCGGAATGTATGGTTGAAATGTTCATGCTCGGAGTAGATATCTCTGATCTAGTGTCTTTAACATTTATTTCAATTGATTCGTCCGTGTCTGGTCTGATGCGACTTAAAGCGTCAGCATTACTATTTTGAGTACCTTTTTTATACACGATGTTATAATCGAATTCTTCGAGTTTCAAACGCCTTCTTACCAGTTTAGAGTTTGGCTCTTTTAGGCTCATTAACCACGTAAGTGGTTTGCGATCTGTGACTATTGTAAATCGATTCCCGAACAAATATGGCCTGAAATACTTGGTGGCCCAGACTATGGCTAACAATTCTTTTTCTATCGTGGAATAGTTAATTTCAGATGATGTTAATGTTCGACTAGCATAGCATGTAGGCTTGTCGTTGCCAATGGTACCCTGAGAGAGTACTGCCCCAATTGCATAATTGCTAGCGTCTGTAGTCAGGATAAATGGTTTTGAGAAATTCGGGTGTTGGAGAATGGGATCGTTGATGAGAAGTTCTTTACAGATCTCAAAGGCTTTAATGTACTGGCCGTTAAGTTCGATTTTCTTACCCTTTTTCAGGCATGCAGTTAACGATTTTGTTATCTTCGCAAAGTCTTTGATGAATTTCCTGTAATACCCCAGAAGTCCTAGGAAAGATTTAATTTGTTTGGGGGTTCGGGGAATTGGAAATTTCTGTATTGCATTAATTTTGTCCGGGTTAGGCTTAACACCATCAGGAGTTATAATATGACCTAAAAATCCGATTTCTCTTCGGAGGAACTCTGATTTGTCCAACTGAATTTTCAGATTCGTTTCCTTTAACCTGTTGAACACTTTTCTCAGATTTTCGCAGTGCTCTTGAAGGGAAGTTGAGAAGATCATAATATCATCTAGATATACGAGACAGATTTTACCAATGAGGTCCGGGGAATTGGAAATTTCTGTATTGCATTAATTTTGTCCGGGTTAGGCTTAACACCATCAGGAGTTATAATATGACCTAAAAATCCGATTTCTCTTCGGAGGAACTCTGATTTGTCCAACTGAATTTTCAGATTCGTTTCCTTTAACCTGTTGAACACTTTTCTCAGATTTTCGCAGTGCTCTTGAAGGGAAGTTGAGAAGATCATAATATCATCTAGATATACGAGACAGATTTTACCAATGAGGTCTGGTAGAACATTATCCATGACACGCTGGAAGGTCGCGGAAGCATTTTTTAGTCCGAAAGGCATTCGAACGTACTCATAATGTTCTCCTTCGACTGTGAACGCTGTCTTCGGGATATCTTTAGGGTCCATTTCTATTTGATGAAAACCGCTGGCAAGGTCCAATGTTGAAAAGTATAGACACTTGCCTAATTTATCGAGAATTTCATTTATATTGGGTATGGGATACTTGTCGCTGATGGTTTTATCATTAAGCTTGCGGTAGTCTATCACCAGCCTCCATTTCTGTTTTCCGCTGGCATCTACTTTCTTCGGAACTACCCAGACTGGTGAACTCCATGGAGAGGAGCTGTTTTGAATTATCCACTGTGTTAACATATCGTTAATCTGTCTTCTGACTTCTTCTTTATGGACGTATGGATACCGACAAGATTTAGTGTAAATTGGTGTATCGTCAATGTTCGTTATGGAATGTTTGATCTGGTTGGTAAAAGTGAGGGTTTGTCCTTCTTTATAGAAAATATCTTCGAATTGTGTACATACTTTAAACAATTCTCTTCTCTCCTCATTATTTAAATGAGAGGTTCGGATTAAATTTTTGATATCGTTAGGGGTTATATTGGAGTCTATTTCACAGGTTAAATTAAATAGATTGATTTCTGAGACTTCGTTTTGGGGAAAAATTTTGACTTTTAGTGGTTACTTTAAAAAGAGAGTTTGATCGTATTCTGTGTTATTTACGATTTCCATAAGGCTATACCAATTTTCAGAGCGGTAGATTCCTTCAGGTATGTAAAATTTAGGTGCGACTACAATAGCTTTAGTAAATATATCGCCATTCTGTACATCTACTGGCAATTTCACTACAGCTTTTGTCTTAGCGGGGATGGTATATTTTTCTGACATAAAGTTAGGTTTTAAATTAAGATCGATTAAAGCGTTGTTTGTAATTAGTTTTCGATTTGCTAGGTCAACTTTAGCCCCAAGGCTGGTTAATATGTCTAGTCCCAATAGTCCTTCGAAGTAGTCGTGAAATTTAAAAATGAGAAATCTACTTTTACCTATTTGATTGAATTCAGTAAAATTTGGAAGAGTAACTTGTTTGTCTATATTATGTTTATTGAGAGCGGTTATTATCGTAATTGGTTTGCAATACACGACGTCTTCTGGTTTTACGTAATCTGGGTCTATGAAAGAAGAGGAAGCACCTGTGTCGATTAGGAATTTCAAAGTATGCCCATATGGGGTGGAAATATTTATATAGGGAAGGGTGTTTCCGTATTTATTTAAATCTATGTAACTGATAGGTCTGCTGAGGCTATTGCGAGAAAATTTTCATCGGATGAGTTAGGTTCTCCGTTTTGTTCCGTCGCGTCTGTTAGCATATGATTAGCCTGTTGATTTCGATCATTATCAGAGTAGTTATCATAATATCTGTCTAGATTAGTGTAGAAGTAGTCGCTTGCGTATTCATTATAGTTTCCACTTGATGGTAAATCTTGTTCATAGGTGTTGAAAAGCTCTTCACTAGTAAATCGGGGTCTCTGATTAGGTGGAGCGGAAAAATTTCTATTTGATTGTGGTGGATGATTGAGAGTTGGCCGTCTGAAGGGGGAATTGCCTGAACCGACTTCCATTGGTTCCGGTTTAGGTAAATTTTGTCTATAAAAAGGATTTGGGGCGAAAGGCCTTGATTGTTGATTAAAAAGCTGATTGTTTAAGGGCCGCTGAAATTGTTGCTGAGGTACTGAATTAAGTCGAAAAGATTGGAATGGTTGGGAAGGTTGAAAAGTTCTCTGAGGTAGTGGATGGTAATTTGTGCGTTGTTGGAAAGTTGGGGTTCGAACTTGTCCACTAGGTCTATTCTTAATAAGATTTATTGATGGTTCTGATTTTGTATAGAAAATATTTTGTTCTTGGATGCAGTATGAGAATGCGCTGGGTAAAGATTCTGGGCGCATAGCTCGATGGTTGAACCTAAAGGTTCCCTTAGTCCTGATAAGAAAACATTTAGACACATTTCTGTGTGCATATCATTTTTCGCTTTCACTACGCTATCATCTTTTTCGTGAATTTGAATGTGATTAAATAGTGCTGCTTGTATTTCCACTATTTCACTATAAAATTTTTCTACTGACTGATAAGAGAGGTTTCGTTTCTCTTATCGGAATAATGAAGTATAAGATTATGCTTTATTTGATCCCAAACCAATGGTGTGCCGTACATGTTAAGCACTTCATTAGCCTGCCCTTCTATTTTATTTCTGATTGCCCTCACTAAGATTTTTGCATAGGTTGTGCCATCGATCACTCTTACTAAAGATAAAATTTCTTCGACGTTTTTAATAAAATCGTGAAGGAGTCGCGGAATGCCATCAAATTTTGGTAAATCTTTGATTGCATCCGGAATCCTAAGAGAATTGAAAACTTGTGTCGCGGTACTGGTTAAATCTACGGCTGGAGGGTTTTGTGGTTGTTGTTGTTGTTGCTGTTCCATAGTTAAAATTTCTAATTCCCCTGAATTAACTTCATTTAAATCTATTTCACTAACAGTTTCACTAGTTGAGTTAGATCCCGACAGATTATGCGTAGTAGCAGTTAAATTTTCACTATTTGAGCTTGATGCCGACCTATTATCTATTGCAGTTAAATTTTCTTCACTTGCACTTGCACGTTTAATTAAATTTGATACACTGTCTCTTAATTTATTATGAAATCTTCCTGGATTAGGGCTTCTACTTGTTAGTCGTTTACTCATATAGGAATTTAATTAAAATAAAAAAGGAATATATATATAGGAAAATATGGAAAAATATCAGTATTTTGACTTACGCATGTATAATAATAAAAACTTCTATTTTCATAGTTTTCTGGATCTGCTGAATTTGTTAGAGTTGTGAACCAAGGAACCGTTGAATTCTTCTCCAAATTAATCCAGATTTAAGAACTTGCGGTATGAAGAGTTGAACTCACCAAATCCAATGTAGTGTTACCTTTGATAATTTTTCAACAGGTTCACGGCTGTGGGATGTGATAGTTTTTCTTCGATGTGCCTTCGGAGTACTTCTTCCCTGAAACACACTTTATCTTGCACCAATTATCCGTCGATGCGTTAGTGATTAATAAAACGATAACCCGTCGTTTATTTTGTTTCGAAACCGCTTTTTAACACTTGGATTGTTACCGCAATCCTACCGACTGCGCCAGTTAAATTACACGGTAAGCCAAACGATAAAAAAAACAAGATTATTGATTTTAATAAAACTTTATTTACGAATTAGCTTTGCTTCTACTATGGTTAACGGTTAAAAATTAACTAACTAACTTGATCAGATTTTTGTTTCATGCTTACTTCTTGACCTTCTTTTAATTATCGTGTTACTGTCTGAAAAACTGCTGAAGAGCAAAAATTGTGGGAACTTGGTAAAATAGCAAATTTAAGAATGATAAAGGAAATTGCGTAAGTTACATATTATCTTAAAAGGTAGTTGACTTAACTTTATGAATTATATATAATGCTGATGATAGGAAATGTAATGTATGATGATATAGGGGCACGTGGAGAGTTTGTTGCCTGTTTATGGATATTGTGAGTGTGAGGGTACGTAACTCGCGTATACTTAGAGAGCTGAAATTTTGCACACGGACTTTAAAAAAAAAAGTAAAATTAAGTTCGAAAATGAGACAAATCAGACAACTCCTTCGTGGGGTTACCATATAAAAATTTCGTTTTCCGCTATATGTTTGGACACTGCCTGACAACACGTCGACGTAGAGAGCTAAAATTTCGTACGTGATGTTTTTACTACATTAGCAAGTAAAATGTTAAAAATGGACCAAATCCGGCAACTCCTTCTTGGTGTTGCCATATAAATCTTTATGTTTTTTACATATACTTTGAAAACGATCAGTCCAAGGCATTTTTATTGTACTAAAAACTTCTGCAGATTACTAAATCCTATACAATTGGTTATAATCATTTTTTCTGTCCGACAAACCGTTCTAGAAATATATGCGAAAAACCACTTCGGTGACCATACGAAATTTAATACGGGCATTCATCTAGGGTCTCATAAGAATTGGTCTTAGACCAATTCTAGCTTTTTTACTTGTTTTAAATAATTTTTTTCGGAAAGGTATGAAAATTTTATCTCGGCTCCGAAGATAAGAAAGCAAGCGTAAGATTATCGCAACGCAATTTTTCTGTATGAACAGTAGCTTAGAGCGGACGAGCTATTCAAATTTGTCAATTCTACATAAGAACACTGTAAATATTTTAGAATGGAATAAAACCGTTGGGCCTCACATGTGGTAGGGAGGGAGTCTGTTTCATGGCTTGTGAAGTATTTTCGAGGGTTTTGTCAGTTCACATCCCTTATACATTCATTCTTGCAAATTACGATTACATGTAAATAGATTTTAGTTATTGAACACGGTAGAGGCATAGTTAAATCAGATCGCAAAAATTGCACATGTTCCTTGGCAATAATATAAAAGTGAATTGTTTAACGTATAGTTTTTTTTCAGATAACAGATACAGATAACTTCCAAATACTTTTGGGCTTCCTTTTTATGGTTGGTGGCGGAAATGCATTGCCTGCAAAGGATCCAAGGTGCTACGACAAAAAAAAACCAAAGTTAAACAGATTAAAGATTCCCACAAATGGTTTAGGCATATCCATTTGTATCTGGTAATGCCACTTCCAGACTCAAATGGGTATTTGTACTGCCCGTAGTTAGGACGTACACGAAAATTTGAATTGAAGACTGCAATGAATGCACTGATAATTACGGATTAAGATCAGTGGTATATCCTCTTATAACTAAAAACACTGTTCACTTCTTTTAACGTTGACTAAACTGACACTTATTTCTTAATGTTGCCCACTAAATATAGTAAGATAAGATTATGCATATAAGGAATTAGGTCAGAGATCCACACGCACTAGAAAACACACTTATTAACATAGATTTGTAATGTACAATTTCCAAGAATAGTGGTATTGGAATAAAACTCAATATATGAGTTTGGGTCAGAGAAAACACTTATTGCCAAAAGATTGCAATATAAGATCGCTAAAAGGCAGTATATTTATAAAATAAATATAGAGTAAGTTGAGTTGATGTATTTGATAAATATGCACACGAAGTATATAGTATGTAGATATATATATATATATATGAGTAAATTTATTATAAAATAGATATATAAATAAATAATAAAATGTTGCAAGTGGCTGGTACTCACCGATCTAAACTTGGCACTTGAGGTGGTTGGATATAAGCTAATGTTAAGACCCTTTGTTCTGTTACATACAGAGCATCTATTGGCATCTATTAAACATGTATATACATACATGCATGCATCTCTGAATCGATTTCGCTTCACGCAGAATTCTAAAATTCATGCATCAATAAAGAAATGCAAACATGTAGATATGTACATACCTACAGCATTCTCATTGCATGCAGAATTATAATTCCCAGCTGCAAGTATAAACATATATCTACAAACATATTTGCAAGTTCAGTAAAGTCACTCGCTACTGACCTACACCAATTTCTTAATCACATAAAGAGACAAGTGAAGGCAGTGACACAATCCTCTGCGCGCAAGAATTCACACGATGCAATTTGATAACCTTGCGCCAGCGGTAGATCTCAGGTGAACGAAACAATGGTTCACGATGATGTCATAATAACAGCAAAGCGGCGAACGGTCTGCGGAAGTATTTATGTATGTACATATGAAAGCGATGAATGCCGTGATGTAACAACAACAAACCGGCAAAAGCTTTGCGGAAATTAATTTATGAATGCCACAAAGAAACACTTTACGGAAATACTAATTATATACGAATAAATGCTGTGATGAAATTAGATTAGCGTAGTAAGAAAATAACAATAGTATTAAGTGGAAAATTGTATAAATAAACTGTGATTTTGAATAAAGAAGTGAGTAAGTGAGTTGGTTAGTGAGTAGCAACAGAACACAAGTTGTTTCATTTACCTGGAGTAAAGCGAGTAAGCTGCTCCGTTCATCTATACTAGGAGTAAAGCTAGTAAGCTGCTCCGTTCATCTATACTAAGAGTAAAGCTAGTAAGCTGCTCCGTCCATCTATACTAGGAGTAAAGCTAATAAGCTGCTCCATTGAACCGCACTATGAGTAAAGCTAGTAAGCTGCTCCATACGCATCGCTGCTCTACCTATCTCGGGACAATTAAGTAAACGCCCAATCAGCTTGAAGGCACGTAATCTCAGTAACCGTGCCGTGTTCCAGATCAAAAGGTGCTCAGATGAGAGTACTAGAAGTACTTTAGAAACTCAACAGTTCTAATATTTCATTAGAACAATTCTTTATTCCCGTCTAGACCAGGAATAAAGTGTTAATGTTAATAATTTTAATCTCAGTCAAGACCCATATACAATATGCTTTAAATCAGTCAATACCCGAATTAAAGTCTTATCTTAACTTGAGTCAAAACCAGAAGTAAGATTCTTTATTTCAGTCAAAACCCGAAATAAAGTGTGTGTTAGTAAGTGATTATTCCAGACAATCCCCGAAATAATGTTCTTTAAATCAGTCAATACCTGACTTAAAATGTTATCTTGACTTCAGTCAAGACCCGAAGTAAGATTCTTTATTTCAGTCAAAACCCGAAATAAAGTGTTTGTTAGTAAATGATTATTTCAGTCAATCCCCGAAATAATGCTCTTTAAATCAGTCAATACCCGACTTAAAATGTTATCTTGACTTCAGTCAAGACCCGAAGTAAGACTCTTTATTTCAGTCAAAACCTGAAATAAAGTGTTTGTTAGTAAGTGTTTACTTCGGTCAATGCCCAAAATGAAATGATTTAGTAAGAAAAGCTCTATATCAGTCGATACCCGATATAAAATGTTAGTCCCTACCTAGTCAACCTATCCCAAGCGATGCCAAGTGAAAAAAGAGATCGAGATCAGTCAGCTTGTCGTTTTTATAGCCCTTGCTTGCACACGACACCACTGATGGGGTAGCAGAGGCGCATGAGTGCAAGAATTGGCAGTGCAGCTGTGATCATACGGTACTAGCGATAATATGCATAGCAACGAACCAAAATGCATAGCAACTAGAATTTTTAGAGCAACCCATGCTGCTGTGTTAAGTTGAATTATATTTGCAAAAAATGTTATCTCTATCACGTTGAGAAGAAATTCCCGTTCGATGGTACTTATAATGATGATAGAGTTGCAAATTGATCTGCTTGATCTGATCGTATTTTTGCCATGCATTATATGTTACATGAGAACACATACTTTGTTATATGTCGTACCTATTTTTAGGGAACATTGTAATTAGATTAAATTTATTTGTTTTTCAGAACTCAATTTTAGCATGGTAATTTTTAATATGTTCCCTTTTCAGGAATTGTATTTACCACAAAGCTAACGGTTCAAACGTATGATAATGATTTTAACTTAATCTACTCGAAGAGGCTATAATATTGTATTGTATTATATATATGACAAATACATGGCTTTGTTTGGTTGTGTATCTGTGTTTTGATTGAGAGTGATTAGATTAGATTTAATTTTATAAAATTTTTGATGCTTTGTTTTCAGTATGTTTTTCTTTTCAGAAGTTTTAATGTTTAGAAAAATATATTCGAATCAGTTTGGTTCGAACATACTGCCCCCCGTTGAAAGGCTCGAACTGTCTTTCAAAATATTAGCTTACTAACGCCTGGTGAGAAAAGCACGCTTGAGTCTAGTAAAATAAAGAAAGTAACAGAATACTAAGGGCATGCCCGATGTTGCCTTCAAAAAGAACGAAGAAACAAAAAATAATGTACAACCAATGATGAAAATAAACCGGACAAACACAATTGTTATTATAGTCATTTTATTATTTTAGTAGTATTATCGGCCAAAAGTCTTACTTTGATTTTCGTACCGTCATTAGTAGAAAAACGCCAGTTTCTCTTCTTGGAGCGTCTTAAAGCAGCCATCGATACTGTATAATCTTCTTTAAATCCTGTTAGATTGTCCACAATAGTAACGAGGAGATCATCATCCGAAATAATTGTTGGCAGTATCGATTGGTCCTTTAAAATATTGCATACATCCGGTTGATTGTTTGAACTGCCATCCTGTGGGATGCTGGTTGGTGATTGTTGGATGTCCTCAATTCTAGGTAACTCTGTTTCAGCCTGCTGAATATCTAAGCCGCTGTCTTCAGGTGGGTCCGACTATGGGTTACAGGTGGTGGAGGTTGTCTCTTCCATAGTTGCTTCAGAAAATGTTTTCTCAGCCTTTGGGGAAGAAGGAGGTGTGTCCTCAATTATGATGATTGGCGTTGGTCTGCTGGTCAACGACATCTTGGTGTAGTACAGGTGAGGCTTTGATTAACCTTCAACATATTAAATCGTTGCTGTTGTAACCTGTTAAGTTCCTCCTGTAGCTGGCGAATTTCCTCCTATTCATCGACTCTTGACAGTTGAGGATATGGCGATACCCTGGCAATTTCGTCATCCAGATCCCAGTCTTCGTCTGTGGAGTCTTCCTGCGAGTGGTGCTTGGAAGAAGGGGGCTTCTTTATAAATTCTCTCTCCAGATTCCATGCTTCCTCAAGATCCTTCTCCCAGGTTTGTCCTGGAGTGATAGGCAACTCATTTTCGCAATCGCTACTAATTGATGCGCTCATGACAACGGTTTGAATTTAACTGGTGCTTGATTTAATTTCGTACTTGAATTTATTCAAACATAACGGGTCTTTTTGTTTAGCTCTTGCCTGCATTGATTGGTTGCAGTGCAAGACTTGATACAAAATACAACGGTCAAAAAAAAAAAGTATATTTGCATTTTTTTTTTAATAGTATAATTTTAGTTTCTCTTTGTTGTAAACGTTTGTTATAGAAAGACAATTATATATTTTTAAATGTAACGGTTTCGCTTGAAATTTGTTTACTTGGGTCTGAGTATTTGAATTTGCACGTAACGGAACGTAATTGTATGCAACTTTAAATGGATGGGTGATTTTCTGCTGGAGACTATGTTATGTGACGAATGAATATATGAATATATATAACGGGAAATTTTAATTTTCTATATTGATGCAATTCCCATTTCTTGTATCGGCATGATACAAATTTTGGCTATTGGTCTTTTTACAACGCCATTTTTTGTCTTTATACTGACTACGCGAACATATTTGTCAGCACCTTGGTGAACATCAATTATTCTACCCAATAGCCAGTGACATGCTACTAAATTCGGCTCCTTGATTATGACTAAATCTCCTATTTTTGGATTTGAGATTGGAGTTTGCCATTTGGATCGATTTTGTAGATAATTTAAATAATCGTTGGACCATTTGCGCCAAAACTGCTGTTGCAGCAGTTGAAGATATTTCTACCTCGTGAGAGATGAAACATTGTTTTCCATCACAGGTTCAGGTGGAAGTAGTAAGGAAGAACGAATTAAAAAATGTCCCGGCGTTAGAACATTGAGATCGTCTGGATCTTCTGTTATAGGACATAGAGGCCTGGAATTTAAACAAGCTTCAATTTGTGTCAAAACAGTTGCCAATTCTTCAAATGTCAATGCGGAATTCCCTAAAATTCGCTTTAGATGGTATTTGATTGATTTAACTCCAGCCTCCCATAATCCTCCAAAATGAGGTGCGGAAGGCGGGTTAAAGTGCCAATATATCCCTTCTCGAGCTAGTGTTTCTGCCATATGCTTGTTAGCTTGCAGTATAGCTGTTCTAAATTCCCTTTGTATGAATTAGAGCCACAATCTGAAAAGATATCTGTGCTGAGTCCCCTTCGACTGGAAAAACGGCGAAAAGCTGATATAAAGGCTGCTGTGGATAAATCGGACACAGCTTCTATATGAATGGCTTTGGTTGCCATGCAAATAAAAATGCATGTATACCCTTTATATACCCGATTATTTCGAAATTTAGATACCTTTAGATTGAAAGGGCCAGCAAAATTTAACCCAGTTTGTTGAAACGGTCTCGTTATGTTGACCCGGGGTGAGTGTAGATTACTCATAAGTTGATTTTTATTGGATGCGGATTGCTTAAAACACACGATGCATTTATGTAATACATGTTTAACGATTTTTCGTCCTTGTGGGATTCAAAATTCACCTTGAATGTTGGACAAAACCAATTGCGGGCCACCATGCAAAGTTTTTATATGGAAATATTCAATTATCAAGATTGTTAATTTGCTTTCCTTTGGGAGAATAATTGGATGCTTTTGATTATAATGAATATTGGCATTTTTTAGTCGTCCTCCTACACGAATTAACCCGTCCTTATCTAAAGAGGGATTAAGAGTTAATATTTTGCTTTTAGCTGGAAGTGCATTCCGTGCTTGTAAATATTGAATCTCAATACTGAAAAAGGCCTTCTGTGCTAATTTAATGAGCCGAATTTTTGCTTGAGACAGTTCTGTAGAACTAAGCATTTTTGGGTCCATTTGATGTTCTTGAGTTAATTCTATACATGCGTTCCTGCATTTATGAATGAACCTGATGCAATATGCGAATATACGTTGTAGTTTGGGAAAACTTGAGAATCTCTCGAACAAATCATTGATGTTTAAATGAGTTGTTGTAAGATGAATTACTCGTCTTTGTTCAGCCTCACTCTGATTAGCTGGAATTGGTTTTGCTCTAGGCCAACACACAATTCGAGACGTGGAAGCGAAAAGGATTTGACGGACGCCACTTTTGACTTTGCCATAAGTAAGTTTACTTGAACTGTTCCTTCTTCATTAACAACTCTAATGTAGACAGCAGCAGAATAGGCTTGATTAGAGGCATCTGAGAAACCATGTATTTGACAAGTGGATAAGTTACTTGTGGTATGTATCCAACGTGGTATCTTGATATTACCTATATGATGCAATTCTATTTTGAATTCCCGCCACTGCTTATCAATGTGTGCCGGTATTGGTTCATCCCATGAACATCCTGCGAGCCATAAGGCTTGCATCAAAATTTTAGCACTAATTACAATTGGAGATATCCAGCCAAGTGGATCGAAAAGCGTTGCGATTTCTGAGAGGACAGAATGCTTTGTAGAGAGGCAATCGAGTCTCTTTCTGTATTGTAGTGTGAAGCAATCAGATCCTAGATACCAATGAATGCCTAAAGTTTTTACAGACTCATCGCTCGCTAGTCGCAAAGGGAGTTGAACTTCTCTATAAGTTTCAGGAATCCTTGATAATAGATCCGAGGAATTGCTGACCCATTTTATCAAGTTAAACCCTCCTAGAGATAACAGATTGCGTAGTTGATCTTGTATCTTGAACGCTTCTTCCATTGTATCTGATCCTGTAAGAAG